>JAIPRL010003676.1:0-44691 GCA_025469235.1 Pemphigus obesinymphae | reverse complement strand
AGTTAGAAACCCATTTATATTTTTTAGTTAATTTTATCTAGTGTAAATTTAGTTTTCAATGGGGGGGGTTGAACCCCTAAACCCCCCCCTTACCTACGCCCTTGAATATAATATATAATTATATGATTATATTCATATAATCTGTGATTATAGTTAGTAGACACCACGATGTTTTTTCTTTATTTTTCGTGCTGGTTACCATAACCTGTTTTTTATGCTCACAAAGATCGGGTTTCAAAATGATTCCCTTGCTGACGACTTTAGAAATCAAGTATATACTACAGCCCGAACTGCTCAAATGCCCAAAGCGTTCATTTTTCGTACTCCCGAGTCCGATTATTGTGCAAACAGTAACCACTCGGACTCAAAGTCGAGAAAAACGTAGTGAGGCCCTAAAGACCTAATATTTATTATTGTAAAATGAACTGATAATAAATGTTGAATAGATAAGACGTTTTCATTCACAATAATTTAATAAAATCATTTATCTAATCGATATGTGTGTGCCACGGAATTTGACGGAAATGTTCAGCCTTAATTGAAAAAAAAAAAAATTACACATTTTGAGTACATTAAAATATTGGCTGACAAATAAATAATAAAAATTAAAAATAATTTTGGTAGGTTATGTTCTCCTTAATTTAAAACATACCATACATTTTTATTGTAATTATAACATATGTATAAAACTGACAATGTTTTTTACAACTACTAGCTATGTGTTAATTTAAATATTTATTACTATTATTATTATATAAAATATTAATAACATAATATAAATAAATACCTATATGTAATATGTATATTGTATATCTATACCTTTTTTTAAATGTATTTTTGTGTTATATTTAATAAAGATTTTTAGTTTTGTATGTTAACTTTTTTTTTATTGTATAACTATATACTGATACTTTTATTCACAAAAAAATTCTTAGGAGACATGCTTATAGTCAAAAATGATTCTTAGACTTCAATTAATACAACCAAATTTTAAAATATTATAAACAATAACGTATTTTAATGATCAAAAGAGTTGTTTTTCACAATCAAATGACAGTGCCTGTATATGTAAAATAAATATCAAAAATACACTATGATAATACAATAATTACACCTAAAACGCAATTACATTGTCGTTTTATCTACCCGACGTGGTATTTCATGATAAATTGGGGATGTTTTCTATTTAGTTTGGGACATTTCCTAGCTTTGCGGGCGAATGGAGCTGACCGCAACATGCGAATCGACTGTGACCCGACTCCTATATGTTTCCTTAAATGAATAAATAAAGTACCTACATTTTAAGCTAACAATGGACACTTACACCGTATTAAATGATCCTGTTTCCTACCTGATGTTGTATTTCACAGCAAATCAAATTAAACTTTGCAAGTGGCCCGGCCCGGTTGAGGTATAGGTGAGACCGAAAGAAGTATACTTAAATCATATTTAATTTTACCTTTCTTACGATAAGTCATACGAGTAACCCGGCTCGGATTCAGACGAAATAAAAATAATAGTAGAAAAATTAAAGTTTGATGCGAAAATGTAGCGTAAAATATGAAATATAAAAATTTTTTTAGGTAATATAAAAATCTTCAAATCTCTATAACATCCGAACTAGGTGTGAGTGATACAAAACGTTTGCAAATTTGTGATCAGCATAAATAGAACTATTGATTAAAATGAAAAAAGGGTATCCGGTAGAGTAGATTTGTTTTTCAAATTCAATTAATTATAGGTCATAAATTATTATAGTACCTAGAAATTTTCGAATATACATCGTTTGTGTATAAGATAAAACCATTTTGGATTTTATTTGATAAACTTACAGTTTCACACAACAGTCGTTATTCATTAGTCGTTTGTCAGTAAATAGTGCGATAACATATAGTGATAAATATCTTTAATATTAAAAATGTAATTAATTATAAAAATTTAATAATCTTATAATTATAAGACTAAAGGCATTTTTAACTGCGGTGCCAAATATCACAATCACTAAAGATTGTACCAGAAATATAAAAAAAATATTCCTAAAAAACTACTATAGTCAAAGGAAAAAATTATTTGAGTTACATGATAAAATAAAAGGTTTTATTTTCATTTTATGGCCAGTAAAATTGAGTCTCGAATTTTCGATCTGAAAAGTTGTTAATCGATAAGAACTTACCTGTGTAGTAGAAGTAAACTTAAAATAATCTGCAATAATTGAAAACGTTGATGGAGTGAGTGCAGAGAAAAAAGTATGTGCCATTTTCCTGCGCACTGATAATGCATTTAATTTAGCCCTAACGTATTCCTATATTTAATTTTAATTTGGACTTCTTTTCACTTCCTTTTTCGCATAATTTAGAAACACCAAAAACACTATCTTTCTTACTTATAATTTTAAAAAACCGTTACTTCAGCCGGGTTTCATTTTATTTTTTTGCAGATTCTTAAATTCATTTTTACTTTCATTTGAATCAGTTTTCATCACCGAAACAAATTACACCTATTAAATTATTATTATTAAATTAAGATATGATAATCAATGTATACGATTGTGATAGACAATGATATTGATCAGAAAAAAAAATAGTGTATCCTGTGTACGTACCTATGTAGTTGACTGTTTAGGAAATCTGTTTACCCATATTATGTTCGATAGACGATAATTTTTTCCGTAAATATTACAATAGGACATTAATGATTGTATTACGAAAAACCTGTAGATTGGGCGAGGAATTGTGAATGGTGTATACAAAGAAAATATATAATACCTAAATAATACAAAATTGTATAAAAAGGTTTGGCATAAAATATTTATTTTACTCTTGCATTTTTGCAAAACCAATGTACAATATATGGGGGGCAAAGCCCCCAATCTATTTTATATTGCAAAATTGAGGAGTATACCCAAAACATTATTTACGAATACACCACTGTATATGTGTAGGTATACATACCTAGTAGGTAACGTACCTAAACACGACCGCAGGTATATAGGTACTTACCTAAAATCTGTGTGTGCAATCAAGTTGTGCTTATTTGCGCAAATGAGTTTTATTTTTAGGATACTTTGTCACAGCCGTCATAGGTATCTAAAATCTGTGTGAGCAACCAAGTCATGTTTTTTTTTGCGCAACGAGTGGTAAAAACGATAAATGTGCGCAGTACTGTAGTCGTATCTAGGTATCTATTTAAATGTGTTCATTTAAATCGTGAAATTATTAAAGACGTTTAAAACAGTGTTTGAAAACACAATTAAATTGAATATTTTTACACAAAAAACTCTTAAAATAATTATATACATTTATACCTACATTTATATTAAATTGTATTAAATACTTAAATATAATTATTATATTATAAACCCGAAATCACAATATTATACATTTTAATTTTGCGTATACGTACTTCAATAACTAGGTTGTTTGGTACGCACTGAAAATGACAGCGCAAAATAAAAGTGTATAATATTCTGACTTCCGGTTTATATATTATATATATAATAATTATAAATAGTTAAAAGTACTCATATATATATCAATTAATATAAATGTAATTTTATTTTTTTTATTAAAATGGTCAAAAGAAAAAAAAAATTCAAATTAAACACAGCATATAAATGAATACCTACTATTATTATGTTGTACTAGTGAGGTACAGGTACTTATTTACTTAATTATTTTCATGTTCAATTTTTTTAACTTATTCAAACATGTGAAAAATTAAGATTAAAACCCTTTTTCTAACCCTGAATTAACAACAAAATTTCCTTTAAGAGGACGCTACACTCACAAATTTTGGTAGCAAAATAGTAATTTCGTAATTCAAATACTACTAAGTTTACAATAAACATTCAGACGTACATTATACATCGTTTAAAATATGAAAACTTTTTAGATGTTTTGTTATAATGAGATTTTTTGAGCAATGTTATATTATTATATTTGTACAATTCAATATTTACCAAATACACATTTTTTCCATTTTTTTTTTTATGCTATATAAGAATTTCTGATCATTTAAACTGTAGTACCTATAATTTAGTTTCTACGGTATTTTGATTTTGTAATAATTATTTTGAATAAATATCATATTAAACACAATAAAAATCATAGAAAATAAAAAATAAAAGTAAACATCATTATAAAACCACTATAACTCTTTCGCTTCGCTCAGAATCAAAAATGGTACTGAAACAGGTATATTTTTAAAATACTTTTAAAATATATTTTAATATTTTTAATGTGTCTGATTTTCATTTTTCTAAAAATTTCATAAAAATTGTCAATTAAAACTCCCTAAAAATCAGGTGTGTATAGTATCCTCTTAAATAAAAATAAAAGGGTATAAAAGGTAAAAATACAATAATATGTATGAGCATTTAGTTAAAAATTGAGTATACATGGACACAAAAGGAAAAATAAAATATATGTGTAATTATTATATAAGTCTTATATAATACACTTAGTGTATATTATAATTATACACTTAGTGTATATGAAGAATAGTAGAGGTGGGTTGAACTCAAAATGTAGGCGTCGAACCGAACTATGAAGTTTAAGATTGAACCCGAACCGAACATTTATTTTTATGTCGAACTCAAACTGGACCCGATCCAAGGAATTATTTAAGGAGAGACAAAATATAATTAGGTAGGTAATTTAAATATATATTGTATATTATATTTTACATAATATAAAAAATAAAATAATTTAAATGCAAATAATACAAATTTAGGGAATAAGTTGTATGGTAAAAATAGAAAAAAAAAATGAATGTAATTATTTATACATATTATAGTTACCATTTGTATCTATCATGGTTCATTGTTTCGGTTTTCTTCGTTCAGATTTCCGTCTTTATCACTCAAGGAACGACAGAAATGTTTGGAATAGGCCCAGTCTTCGACTATCGACAAATTGAACATGGAATACTTTGGGTTTCCCGTGACCTCAAATTTGATGCCCAGAAACTTGGGCAATCGGTCCAGCAACTTGTCGTCGTCCAGTGTTGAATACGTCTCCAGTAACATCAGCCCATTGCATCTCGGGTGACCTGCAGGTTTACAATAGATGTCCAACTGGAAATACTGATTGTTGTGCAAGAAGCACCGCCTCTTCTTGTATATCGGAAAATGGTTCAAATCTGTCTGCGTCAACATATACATGTACGTTCTCTGATTTATCTTAGTTTTTTCTTCAACCACTTGATCATGGACTTTTGGTCGGCGAATGGTGCGCGTGTAGTTAAAGTGTCCCCTCTGTCCCCGTTTTCGCAATCGAACTTGCGTATTGTTCGTGGACGGACGCAAGTAATTGTGCACGACGTCAAAGTCTTGAAATGTCGGGAACGAATTATCGCCGGGCATGTACGTCACTAACCATTTGCGTTTTATCGAATTTGTCGCGAATCGATCGCCAGTGTCCAGGCCCAATCTCTGACAAACAATATCTATCATTCTACGTATTTTATTTTCGAAATCAGATGAATTGTCAATGATGTCGAAATATGGGTGCCCTATCCAAGACCTCGACACTTTTCCATCTAAACTTTTAGCCAAATGTACGTCCTCGCTTCTACTGGCATGGTCTTGAGTTGTATAAAAACCTTCTGCTCCACACGCAGCTGACACCATGTGTATGACCTGATGATACCGCATGTCCCTCAAATCAGCAGTGTTCAAATCGTTCCTCTTTAAAATTTTTTCCCATTTATCTTTAGCTATATATGCGGCGGCGTCCATAACGCCTCTATCACAAATTATAAGACAGTCTTTCTCACACGATTTTCCCAACTCGAAATACGTATTTTCTATTTGTATCATGGTCTTTAGGAGATTCTCTTGAAACATGTCTACTTGGTCGTCGTTTAACTCCGAGAATTTCACACCTCCACTCAATAAAACATTAGCCGTCTCTGGAACCCTGTACACTTTCCATCCCAAGTTTTCAAAAAATGTACATAACCTTGCTTGACCCGTAGTCTTGCCACCACAAGGGCCTCCTGTCAGTACGATTTTATAAACCCTATGGGTGTTTTCGTCCATTCTGATGTGGCGGGAAGAATGCAGTTGAACCTATAGGTCGAAGAAAACTAGAACCTCGACGTAATATTATAATGGATACGTTTCCGCTACTGTTTTATTGCGACGTACATACGAACTAACGAATCTGTAACAACGTAAAAAAAACAAGAAATCAAAAACTATGATTAAGAAAATTTTCTGTTAGAACGTTAAAACCAACAATTTTTAGCTTCACCTATTATAAAATAAGTAGGGATGACAATATACGTATATAAAACGTATACAATTATTTTTTATTTGATAATTATTTTAAATAGAATTTAACGATCAATGTTTCTGTTACAATTCTTTCTTCAAATAAAAATATAATGGATTTAAAATTCATATGATGGCCGTATTCTGTTGTATTTTTCTTTCTATTAGGTATATACTCGTATAAATTAATGTGCATGTACCAAGTAAAAAGAAATTAGTTAGAAAAACTAAATAAATTATATTAAATATTATTAGATAGGTATCATGTAATAACATAAAATAAAAGCGTACAACATAAAATTGTTGATCATAATAGTATTATACGTAAAAAACGTATAAAACGTATATACCGTATTATAGGTTACTAGCTGAACTACCCGGCGTTGCCTGGTTTTACTCGCTCGCATGGTTAAAAACTTTTTAAAACAAAATTAAATCAAGAGAAGCTACACTGAAAAAAAAATATTTTGTTTGGTAAAAAAATATATGACAATATATGAATAAAGTTTTATAATATTTTGCGGTAAACAATATTTTGTGTTTTATTTTGAGGTGCATAAACATATAAATTATTTGCTGAGCTGACGCGCGAGCAAGCAACATAAAATTGCCCGTGGGTAAAACAGGGAGTTGTCAAATCGAGACCTGTGACTTTCAGTGTTTGCTCTTGTGCCTTCTTTATCGTCATAGCGAAGCAAAGTTTTATTGAGAATTGGACGCTTTTGAATTCGAACTGGTATTCATTTGTTATCATTGGTATTCTAGGGATAAAAACAACATCACCTTGGCATGAGCCAAAAATAATTTTAGCTTCGATCATGTTCCGTTGCATACTTATTATTCTTAATCTAGTACCGTTGCATAATTTCGGTGCATTTAAATTTCTTATAAGAATTATAGGAACGCCAATATTTAAATTAAGTTTATGTGGTGGAAGTCCTGATGGATTTAAAGAATTAAAGAACTCAATTGTAATATCAATTATCTTGATCAGTGAGACTATCAAAAGACAGAGAAGTTTGCTGATACACTTGAAACATTGAAATAATTTTTGTATTAATATTTGTTATAGAGTCGTTTTTAGAGACTAAAATTGCTCGTTGACGTAACCAATCGTCCGTTTTTTCGAAAATTTTAACTACTTGTGGATAAATTTTATCTATCATTTCGTCTTGTCCAGAAACGCTAGTTGCAAAAACGATGGTTCTATTTGTACTTCACCATCATCATTTGAAATATGCCTATTTTCTATATCTAATAAGGCTCTGGAAAATCGCGTGACATTAGTATCACCACTCAAATGTACCCGCATATTTGTCGCGAGTGTTAAAGTCATAACATAACCCTAGATAATAAGCTTAATATAAATCTTTTTAATATATAAAATCGAAAATTGATACAATGTGTGTGTACACATGTTAACACACGTTTATTTTAATTATAGGTTTACAATTTACAAATTCATTTTAATCAATAGATAACTCAATTGTTTATTAACTTAGACAAATGCTATTGCGATTGAAATTACTCGAGTTAAAGCGTCATCTCGCGCTTTCAAAATAATGTCTCTTTTTCAAATTTTTGTCCAACAATTAAAATGGCTACTTCGTCAGTCTGAGGTGCATTATAACGACCACGGTGGTCTGTTTGTGGCACGCGGTCTGCTCGAATAATGACTATAAAATCTTCCGAATCATATAAATAATAATACAAACATATAAATAATATAATATAACGGAAAGAAAAAAATAACGGTAAATTTATCAGCAAATGTCACTGGGATAATCCCAATAAAATAAGATGGATACGCTATTGCGTAACAGGCAAATATGAATATTTGGTATACATATTTTGGTGTAAGTGCGATGTCCGAGATTATTTATAACTTCTCGGAACAATTCGTATCTACACGCCAATATCAAACACATAATTTGACGGACAGAAAGGTCAGGTTGCTGGCAGCTGAACACCCGCGGGCCACGCAATGTGTGTGTATATATTATTTATTATTATTTTAGGTATATCATTTATACGTTTATTTTAATTAATAGATAACACAATTGTTTATTATTTTAGACAAATGCTATTGCGATAGGAACCTTCTCCGTGATATATTCTTCCATTAAAAAAATATTAAGATAATCGGTTGAGTTGTTTCCGAGAACATTAGCGTCGAAAGTTTCAATTTTCGATTTTATATACCTATTAAGATAACCCTGAAAATAACATATACTTATAATCTGTGTTAATTAATATAAATATCAAAACCCTATAAATTGTTATATAAATACATATATTAATTATAGTCCAATATTTTATCGGTTATATACCATATTATATGTACCATAACTAGTATAGTTTGAAAATATTAGTGATATATCGGCCATTTATATAAAGAATTATGTCAAAAATTAATTTTTAACTCTAAATTGAAAATTTAGGAATATGTGAACAGTATTTTAATTTTAAAATTTCAATTTGATGTTTTATATTAAATCCAGAAGATTTAATAATATAATAATTTTTAATTTAACCATTTATAATAATTCTCAATGTCGTTTAGAAGGACATCTCTAAGATTATTTTGTCAAATTTAGCTTATTTTAGCAAAACCATAAGTATAAAGTTATATTAGGAGAGAAATTTTAATACATATACCATTTTTTACGGCTTAGTTATTTAAAAATAAAGAAAAATCTTTTAGAGGTGCCCCGAAGAAAATTATTATTATTTTAACTAATTTTTAGTTTTAAAATATGTTGATTATTAAAGGGTGTTGAATTTTTATCAAATTATTTCCGTTTAAATTGCTAAATATTCCCCTTGAGATATACAAAAATAAAACTTTTTCATACCGACGGAGTTATTTCCAATAACAATCTGGCTCATTATCGTAGACCAGTTATCGATGTTACGATAAATATTACTACGAAATATTATATTTATTATTGTAAGATGAACTGGTAATAGACAAGAAATATGTCTGAATAGACAAGATGTTTTCATTTACAATACTTAATAACTTTTATTAAAGTTAATTATTATATCAATTTAATAACATTTATCTAATCGATATGTGTGGCATGATCTCACAGAATTTGACAGTTTCGCAATGGAATGTTCAGATTTAATATAATAATAAACGTACAAATCGTTCTATTAAAAATCAGTTATCATTGCAATTTATTTCTATTAATTCGTACAATTTTGTGTAAATTTTTTTCATTCAAATCGATATATCACATGATTGTACCATGGTACCTATTTATTTTAAAACTTTAATTATTTAGCAAATATCAGGATAACTATAAACATTATTTTCATATATTGCTTGGGAATAATATATCTATATAATAATATGGGCCAATGCTCCATAATATAATATTAATATTAAAAATGGAAAAATAATTATTGCGATATTGTGTATAGATAAAACTAAAATTATTTAGTAGATTTTTATTTTTAATATCATAAATATTTCAAAGTAATGATAATCAAAGCTATCTTTTAAGACCCAATATTAATTGAAACTATATAGTTTAACGTGTAGTAGGTGTTAGATCTTGGTACTCGTTTTCAAAAATTTGTAGTAGACAAAATATGAATAAAATATCAATTATATATAATAAAACAAATAAAGATTCAAATATGAAATTTTGTCCTTCACTTTCTCTGTAGAATTTAGACTTCATAATCGCACGTCAACGAAATTCTGTATAAATAACTTGACAATTTTAATATTTATATTAAAAATATATAGAAATAGCAGAGTTTTACAGCTATTCGAAAAATATTTAAATTTCTGTATCTACTAATTTGAGCTCGTGTAGTGAAGTCTCTATGACCTATAGTATGGAAAAACTATATTTTTATCTTATATTATTATTCTTTACTATATTATTAAGTTATATTAGAAATAAAATCGTTCCACATAAAATTATAGTTTATGCCTATCTTCAATCAATTATATTGGACATTACTATATTATTATTTATAAATTATAAAGTATATAAGTGCAATGTGTATAATACATTATACCAAACCCGGGTAAAAATTTATTATTAAAAAAATTAGCAAATAGGGGAGGAGTCAGAAGGACTTGGCTTATCGGGTAGTGAATATATTGAGTTCAAAAACCATGTTTATAATTTGAGTAATTGTGGATTTTTCTAATAATAAATTGATGACTTAATTCTACAAAAATATTTACTTTATTTACCAAAATAAAGTAAATATTTTTTGGAACTGAGTCTTCAATTTATTATTCAAAAACCATGATAAATTATTGCATTCTATAAAAAAAAAAATATTGAAAATATTATGTCGTCACCATACATATCATTTTAGTAATATAGCATATATATATATATATATATATATATATGTATACCATAGTATATATATAGTAACTATGGTACTTTATTTGTTATTTATTACGTTATAATTACTAGGTACTTGATAAATTGTTTCTTTGAAAAATTAAAAATAGATATCATAGTAAAATCAATAGGGTTCTCGCTCCGTTAAAATTTAAAATATCATTATGTTGGTGCCCTATTGGTGTTATAATTATAATATTTTATAAGACCATGGTGTCCACAGGAGGTCTAGAAAGGTTCTTTTGGATATTTTACAGTAAAACTGAGAGTATTAAACCAGGTTGCGTCCAAATTGTATGCATAAGGAAACAATGAAAGTAGATACTGTTCAAATTGCATGCAGCGTTTAAAATCGGTTTGACTGTATTATAAAATACAACCCTTATTTTGGAAAACAATTTTTACTCTATGTATATAGAGGTGAAATTAGGATTTTTGACACCTAGGGAAAAATTTTAAAATTATGCCCTATCGTATAAAGTTCCCCCAGAAATTGATAAATTCACTTTCAAAACCACAAAAAAGCAAAAAAAAAGGTCATTCATATATTTTTTCTTAAAAAATCACGACGGTACAATATTTAGTTATGTAGGTGTATTATTAAAAAAAAAACTAGACCTTCAAATATTTTACGCCCACCAAAACAGTTACGCCCTTCCCCACAAAAAAAAATTTTACGCTTAGGGATCAAATCCCATTTACTCCCCCACCACTAGTGAAACCTCTGACTGCACACTTGTACAATTTTTGTAATAGGAAAATCCAGATATGTGATGGGCTTGTTCTCAATCCTATAACAAATTTTAAGGAAAAATTCTTACTTAAATATATGTACTTAAATACAAAAAATATGTATTTATCACTACGCAATTTTAATTTGTACTGCATATTTGTGTCATAGTGCGCACTAAAATATGATAATAGATAAGTACGAGTAATATTGAAAATGAAAAAACATTTCTGGATTTGAGTAGGTACGTTAAAGAGATAACAATTTTTTTTACCAAAAACGAAATATTAAATATAAAATATTAAAAAATAGACTTATGTGTGCTTTATTATGTAAATCTGATTTTATGTAACTGTAATTACAAATAAAATTAATGTAATGTACGCAATTTAAATATTTTAATGTTATAATTTTAAAATGTAACATTTTTAACCAAACCAGGGATTATATTTTACTGATAGTCCGAAGTATGTTTAAATGGGAAGAAAAATGTTACATAGTTAGGTTTTTAGTACGTTTTAAAGGACGGACCCTATTATGATATGGAATTCGAGCATTTTTGGTTTTTTGCATGCATTTGGGATGCTTTGTTAGGGCCATGCCACAATATGTCGCAGCATGACAAAATATTTTAACACTGATTCGTATTGTTATAGAATGGCACCGCACCATCTCAGACCGGTCTGACGGACTATACTCTGAAAGAATATTTTTCCGGTTTGGACACCGGCTGTGTTCCGTTATACTTAATGTGAATTGATATTAGAGTACGCCGGTTACTACAAAAAACTTAATTTACAATATTTTAACATTTTACTTTTTCGTGTTTTTATTTTTATCGTTATTAATAAATGTGTGAACTACATTACTACCAAAAATAATTTAAAAAATAAAATAACAAAACGTACTTATATGCATTATATAAATTTAATAGGTAGTATATAGATAATGCCTATAATATTACGATATAAGTATGCATGTTATAATAAAATATTTGATAAATACATCAAAACCAAACAGAATGCTGCACTTTTTAAAACTAACTTAACATAATAATAATAATAATAATATAAGTTTAAAAATAAATACTTGGGATAAACATTTTGAATACAAATATTTATTGAAACGAGTAAATTCACAAATTTTGGCCAATACAACCTGAATTACAATATTTTTGAATTTGAACTTTCTTATTAATTTATCATTATTATTTAATAGGTAATAATTTTTTTAAAATAAGTTAGGTAAATAAAATTAGTGATAGTTTAATTATTTATTTCTAAAAACATATTGGTATAATTTATAAACATTTAATTAAATTCCATAATTTTTGATTATTTTTTGTTTTATAAATTAAAATTGAATATAGCTAGTTAATGGGAAAAATTAACTTAGTTCGGTTAGTCTATGTTTTCAGTTAAAAGTTAAAAGTGAACCAAAAATAAATTTCACAGGTTAAGATAAAAGTTAACATTCTAAAAAATATATTAATTTTGCTCAATTAAAAAAGAATAAATTATTTCTCAAGGCCTTTTTTTAATTATTCAATAATACATTTTTTCACTATTTTTTTTTTTTTTTTTAAGGTAAGTAGGTACCTTTTACTTATTTGGTTTTTTAACGTTTACTTAACTGAATTAATATACAAATTAACGATTGAAAATTTGAGTTAAACCAATAACAATTTAATCTATATAATTAAGCTAATTAGTTAATGAACAAATTAATTAACTTGTTGAGTTTTTTAACTTTTTAGTTAAATAAAAAAAAACTTGAAATTTTTTAACTAGTGCCCCCTTTGTATACTTACTTATACTCGTATAAATAAATAATAATAAAAAACACAACTAAAAATACAAAAAAATAATAAATCTTCTATAATATATAGAATAAAATACATGATGCATGAGTATTTGATGATAGATAGGAAAGTTAATATTGAATGTGGATGACGAACTAATATGAACTAGTATTTCACCGTGCTCACACTCTGAGGTGGTGCGTGACTGTAGTGTTGTGCTATACAAGTTTTCAGTGGGCTTAAAAAAATAAAACGAATATTTAATTTTTAAGTTACTATTGATCTTCCCCTCCCTTCTCCTATGTTCAGATTTTAAAGAACGCTTAAATGTACACATTTATTTATAATTAACTGAATTCTAACGAATCAATACAATTCATAATAACTATAAAAATATTTTGTTATACGTTACACATTATTTAAATTTTTACAAATATTTATATTGTTCCTTTACTTTTCACTTTAGTTTTACAGCTCTCTCAAAAATTAACTTTTCTAAATGTTTAATTCTTTTGAACAAAGAATTTCGTCACTTTGCTACTTGAAAGAGATTGTTTTGATTACATAAATATATTGTTGGATATCTGTTGTTTGGTAAATCGTTTTTCTTTTTATTTTTAAATAAATAATTATTCAAAGCCAATATAAAAAAAAAACTCTAGCAAAGAAAGCATAGTAAAAGTAGTTGTCTCTATTTTTATGTCAAAGCTATGTTTCTGTGATAATTGTATACTGAGCTGTACGCATAGAGCTGAACCTTATTTTTACATGACAAAAATACTGGTACGATGATTAATATTTTGTGTATTGAAGTTTACCGTTACGGATTTTTACGTAAATATAAATAAATATGTTTGTTCATGTGGTTGGTTTGTTTTTTCCGCTATACAATATCGTTTAGTCAATTTAAAAGTTGAAAAAAGAAAGTTGATACTAGGAGCAGATCTGAAGCGTATTTATGAGGGAGTGAATAGGGATATTTATGAAATAAAGAACTAATCTCCCCTCGAAATAAAAATTGTAGGTATTTATCAAATAATGACAAAAACTACTCTAAAGAGGGAAGTGATCTCTTCGTCACCTCCTACCCCAAAATTCTGTGCATGGTGGATAATCAACATTATAAGATAATAATGTTTATTATAGTATACATATTTATTACTAAATTTTAGAAAGATGTTACTGAGCTATTATAAACTATATTACCTATATGAATAATTTTATGAGATGTGTATTCAAATCTTTCTAGTACCCTGGTATAATAGATAATCGAATATGAAAGAAAAAACCGATGACCCTGGGAAAATTAAGTCTAAATAACCGTTTTGATGTTTACTCTCCTCTTATAAATGTATTGACCAAAACATTTTTCGATTATTTAAAAAAACCGGATTATTATAAATTATACTCTGTATTTCATTTATTAGTCATATCCTCTTATATTAATACCACGTTTCCGTTAGGTATCATTGAAAAGTTTACATATTGACAAAACATCTATTGTATTTCTTTGAGAAACTAATAGGAGATATTAGGGGGGGGGTGGTAGACGGTAAGGGTTTGATCCCCGGGAGTAAAATGTTTGGATGGCGTACAATTTAAAAAATTTACAATACACTAAATGCTGGCGTTTTAGTTGAGTACTTTTCTTTTTTTTTTTTTTGCTTATTTGCGTTTACTATTGTGGCTACGGAAAAAGAAAAAGTCGATTTTTTTGCTGCTTTGTTTTTTAAGGAAGTGTTTTAGTGTTTTTTTTTTTACTTATTTACATTTATAACTATTTAATATTCATGTATATTATAGGATGTCCAAAGTTTATATTTGTTCCTACCTACGAAGAAACTAATATAGGTATCTATAGGTTTAACAGTTGAACAGTTGATACATAGACAATATTGTCGGTTTTGGTAATATAACACAAAAAAATAATATAATTGTAACAAAAATGATATATATTTTCATAATTTACATAGTATTTATAAGTATAGATACAAGATACAAAATCGTAGTAGTTATAAGTGGAAAAAAAGTGAAATTAGACCTCATTAGACGGGTGTATTTACAAAATTAATACAATACATTTCTCACATAGTAGGTTGTAGGCACACAATATATTATACACATCTAAATCCATTGATTATAGTCTTAAATCGATACGAAATGTATTTTAAAGAAATTAATAACACGACACATATCTATTATGTTAATCGTGAGAAAACGACAAATTAAAATTAATACAAAAAATATATTTTATTCGTTATCGCTAATGGTGGGAATAACTACTTTAGATAAATTACTTTATAGCCTACACAAAAACATATATAAATACAATTTAATGGCATCTTAAAGTACAAAGGAAATTATTTATTTTTGTAGGGCGCGGTGTTTTGATAACGTTAACGGATTTCAAATTTTGTACTTCGACACGCGTACCAATCCGTTTTTAGTAACCATATACGCTATAAATTATAATAGTATCGAAATTAAGATAATCAACCCGTGTCCACAAGAATAAAAAATTTTAATTTAAAAAAAAGGAATATTTTTAACCTACTTTACAATCTATATAAGATATATTTGTATTTTTGTTTAAAATATTATGCTTTACTTCTATAATCGTAATTTTAATATAAATATCGTTAATATTGAATATGAGGAGTAATCATGTTATTGGAATTATTATTTTTGTTTTCTAAATTGTTTTTTTTTAAATAAGAAAAGTAACGATACAGAGATTAAGAAATTGAACCTAATTTTATTATTTTAATAAAAATTTGTCATTAGTATAAGTTTATTGTGTAAATTGTAGGTATCTTTAATAAAATAAATGAATTGAAGTTCTGAGATATATTTTAATAGGTACATAAAGTGATTAAGGTACCAGGTACTTTTCAGGATAGTATTGTTGACACAGTTCCCCCAAACCTGTCCATTTAACATGAAAAGAAAAGTGGTATATAATATATTATAATAATATGTTTTAAAAATTGGAAATATAAACTTATATAATTATAATAAGTACGGAATACTAAAATAATACACCCTAAAATATAAAAATACATCAAAATATGCAATAATATGCTAAAAATATCAAACCGTTATGAAATGTATTGCCTATAAATTTAGCATACAACATACGATCAACCAGAATAAATATTCAAATAGTGATATAAAATGTACGAGTATGTAAATAATTATATATATATATAAATTCATCTAAATAACTTTGTATTTTAAGGGTAGTTTGTGGTCTACAGTCCTCACTATTCCTATCGATTTTGACAGAAAAACATTTAGAATTAAATTAGAGATTATTAAACGATGCGATACGTAGGTATGTAGGTATACGTACCTACATATTGACCAACTAGGTACCTACCTACCTGCAGTCTGCACATTTCGACACGATTGATCATTATAAAATATCACACGTGCGTACCTACTCCTAACTTTTACTATACATCTCTGTTTCCCTAAGCTAAGTAAAACAAAATGAAGGGACTATTGCAATTTGGTGGAATGTTATCACCATAGTCGATATGTCGTTTTTGATCCTTCCGGAATCTCTAGACTAGATGATCCCATTCCGTAAAACTATTCGGTATTATAGAATGTAAAGTGTATTTTTCGATACCTAAAAGTCCTTACAATAATATTGCCATAATTAATTGTTTGCTTGAGTTTATATTAATAAAAAAATCCAGTCAGTATAGGGTATTGCTTAGTGAATAGGACACTAGTGATAAATATATTGAATTTGAAAGTAATTCGGTATGATGTATATATAATGGTAAAATACATAGGTATACTCTGTAAAGATTTCAAATTTATAGAACAATTTTGTTCAGAATTACGAGGAACTTTGTAATTTACGAGTATAATTATACTATAACGATATAGACCCGTTAAGTATATCGAAAATGCAGGTATATTCGATAGTTATTCTGATGTAAATGTGTAGAAAATTATATATAAAATTGTTGTGCAGTGTTTCAAATTACAAGGACTAATAATAATAATAATATATTATATTAATATACATATATACATACAATATAGTTTTCTTACCCTTGTAAATATCCTGCGGATCGTAATTTCTACAGTGAACTCATACGTATATTCTCTCGGATGTTGATTGATATTCTAGTTAAACACAGACGGAGATATGTTGGATTTCTTCAAAATATTGCGTCATTTTGAATCGTTCGAATGAAAAAAACGACGACAATACAGCAAATAAATTTGAAACGTACTAGTTCGGACGGACGGACGACAAGCATATGCGTGTACCTACGATGATGGAGATGGAATGAACGCCGAAAAATGCGTACTTATAAATGCGTTAGCGCACGTTTATTATATTATTGTGTTAGATTTGAAAATGGCGATTTTGACCCTACCTCTATTGTATTTGTTTTCTTTTATTAATGTTTAATCTTTTATAAGCAATGAAAACGTTCGTGATTTCAAACTAAATATAATTTAGGTACATATTTGAACAGAATAATATCGAAAAAATATAAATGAAAATGTACACAATTATATTAACAAATATCTTATTTTATTCTTATCTTATTTTAAATTATTAATTTTTTATTCGTATTAAAATAATATAATCGATAACGAATTTTCTCCATATTCATCATTAGTTATCACTGCAGTACAAAGGTCAAAGATACATTGCATTTCCTAATATGCGTGAATATGCGTGAATATGCGTGAACATAATATAATAATAACTTATATAGGTATACCTAATTATATATTATAGGTATATAATAATAATATATTAAGTTCACGTGTATAATAGGGACGTAGTTACTTATATAATATAATAATATAATATAGTTTGAACTATAAATCGGGTATGCGTATTTAAATAGTAATTTAAAATTTTTTTAAATCAGAAATCATTTTTCAAAATTACTAAAAAAGTATAAATATAAATTGCCGATCAGTAGGAATGGGAGTACTTCGCATGTTGGGTAGGATGGTGATAGTATATAATTAAATTTTGTAAGCAATGGTAAATCATTGCATTCGATAGAAAACTGAAGGAAGTTCGGTATTATTAAACACAAATATATATTATACATATGTATATAAATTATTCTTGCTTGTTTATAATTATAAGTAAAAATCTAAATATGTTAAATACGTTTTATTTTTGGTTATTTAATTATTTATACGAATATTAAATGTTGTTAATAATTTTAATAGATGATAAAGAAAAGGATTTCAATTAAATTTATTATTATAACTATATAATCTTTCTTTGCTTATGAGGTACCTATATGCATTATAAATTATTGGTAATTATACTCTTCCATAATTTTTCTACTCCTTATTTTCTTTACTAACAATGAGAGACAAGCTTAAAATCTCTATATAATTATAATGAGAACATTTTAAATTGTTTTGCTATTCTTAAAAAAATGCACTGATATATATATATATATACCTGAAGTCATAATATTATACACTTTTATTTTGCGTATACGTATTTCAACAAATAAATTGTCAACTTCAACGCCTACAGTTTTTAACTAAGTTAGTTTTTGGTACACGTTGAATATGACAACTTAGTTATTGAAATACATATACGCAAAATAAAATTTTATTATATTGTGACTTGAGGTATATAATATAATCATATTGTAAATAGTCACAAGTACTGATTTTATAGGTATATTAATACATATATAATGTCTATTATATCTTTCCACATTTTTAAATTCGTAGCGTACATTTAACATTTAGTATTGAACGTAATTGGCACAGTAGTACAGGCACAAAAATAGTGCCTAATATAATACTTAAAGTTATTTATATTTACGTGTTTATAAATATAATGCAATTTGAGCATATAGATGATATTTCTTGAGGCGTATATTCCACACGCTCTTCTGTATGTCAATTTACCCAATGCATATGAAATACGAGTAGGTATAACGTCGGAACCGATTGTGAATATATTATGCCGTGGTGCTGTCGACTGCCTTTCCTCTATAGTCTATACCATAAAAACACAGTAGGAAAGAGGATATATTTGGGGTCAAATAACAATAATTATAATATTAGGTAATATTTTCCTTCCAGATGTTTGTGTGGTGGGGTCTAAATCACTCGGCCAAAAATGCAATGCTGAATATTATTGTTTTAACCTACTTTTACGTTTCAACCAATTAGAAAATATGTTATTAAGAATTCGAGTGAAACGTTCATAATATTTAGAATTATGTTTGTTTTTGTAGATATAATGGTCATAGTTTGGTGGCCTTAGACTATACACTGACACTATAGATTTTATATTGCAATACTCGTATATATAGGTACATACTAATATGTAAATAAAACTTAATATGTGATTGGCAGAGGCGGAACTAAGATTATTGACGTCCAGAGAAAATGTTGAAATTTCACTCTATTGTATTACATTTTTCCAAAAATCGATAAATTAATTTTAAAAATACCTAATAATAAAGCCTACCTATTACCTATTACCTAATAATAAAGCAAAAAAAAAAAAAATGGTCATTCGTATAAACTAATTATGTATATTATAAAGGAAAATAGTACTTCAAATATTTTATAACCGTCAAAATTTTACGTCTGAGTATTAACTCCCCCTCCCCAGAAATATTGAACTATAACAAGTATTATATGAAAACTATATAATTGATGAAATAATATCGAAATATTATAAGTTATATTTATTATATAAATAGCAGAACACTAAATCTGTGAATCTACAAATGTAAGAAAACGATTCAATTATTTTAAAACTAGGGATTCCCTGAAGTCTTCTCACCCAATGTATGCTTATGTGGGGTGAGAAAGATTATGAAGTTTATGTTTATTGCATCATGAAACTTATTGGTGTTAAATGTCGTAAAATATAAATTAAATATAAATATAAATAAAATATAAATTAACTCAAAGTTATCATACATATGATTTGCATATAAATTTTAATACTAGAAAAAAATTACTTGTACATTTTGTGTTTAAATACATATTTTTAGTAGGTAAAAACCTATTTGTAAAATACTTAGAAAGTATATTTTGAATATATATAATTTGATATGGTTTATCATATATTCAAATAATACTTTGACATTCATAGACCATAGATAAATTATACGAAAACTTGCCTATTACTACAGCATATCTCTTGGCTTAATTCAAAATGTATATGGAACATATTTGTACAATATAATTTTGTTAAGTGTGAAAATCAATCATTGATTAATTTTTCAGTACTTTTATATATTTGTGTTATTGAACGATAAAAATTCGTTTCGATTTCAACCAACTATCTGACATGCATGCTGATATTGGTATCGGAAATGATAAATATTTTTTAAATGTAAAATACCTATGGTGTGTCCGATATTGACACCGATATATAAAAAAATTAAAATGTGTAAATGTGTAAAAATGGCTTAGGTGTATATGTTTATTATTAGTAAAAAAAAAAAAATATTTCAAAAGAAATATTTTATATAATTTATTATATTGAATATAATACCAGCATTTTAATTATTCATTTTTACTTAGGTTTTTTTTTTTTTGGTGTGTCGGGACGGGGAGAGGTTATTGATTTTTTTCCGCATTTACGTTCTAAATTTCTCAGGTAAAAACATCACTATGAACCCAAATGAGCTGTTACATCGTAATCGTAAATCATCCATTATACGCCCCCAATCGTTTAAGCTATACCAGAGTCTAAATTTCGGAAAACATAAAACATTAAATAAGTAAATCATAGAAAGGACACAATAAATTACATTACATTCAATATTATCATATATCGTGTTTTTTCCATCGAGGAGTAGGTAGGTATCTATACATATTCATATATATTACATATATAAGAATCTTGGTTTATTATTTTACGTCGAAACACGTATTATGACTCATAAATCCTTTTAGTACGTCCACCACAGATTTAATATATATATATTAGTGCCATTATTCATAATTTACACTTTTCGAGTTAGTATAGTTTAGTACTATATCAAAATATATTTTTAATTTAATTTAAAATAATTTTTCCCTTATCTTTGTTATAATTTTTCACATATGTCTTCAAATTCTTTCGAGTAAAGTTTTGAAAGTAATAACTTTGAATACATACAACAAATAAGTTCACTGAGTTTTGTTTAATGTTTTGACTCAAAACATTAAGCCCTAATATACAAATATGTCAGGATAAAAGAATACTTAATATCCAGATTTTTTATATTATAATATCTGGAGCAACATTGGGAATACACACTATAGATGAATATTTGACGTACAGTATAGTTATATAATAACCACGGAAAGTAATGGGAAAAAGAAGCTCAAAGAAAAATTCCCTGAAAAAACCCAATTAAAAATTTGATTAAAAAAATCTCCAAATTAAAATGATCAATAACAATATTTTGGTAAATGTCATTGTTTTATATAATAAAATTATCTATATATATTAGCTTCATAGGTGCCACATATATTATGTGTGTATGACATGGGACAACAAAATCTAACTGGATTGTATGAATATAAAATCCAGAATTATTACAGTTAATGGTTGAATGTCAGTCTTATAAATGAAATTTACTTATTCAATGTTATTACATTTATTTTTATTTTGTTTTTAATAAATTATAAAATAAAAATTATACATAAAATCAAATAAAAATGGTAGGTGCTTACTGCTTAATACTGTTATGTTCAATGGTTATATTTATGGACTTATGCATCCATATTTTTAGAACATAGCTTATTTAATATAATTAAAATTGAAAAATTAGTGAATTTAAAAAAAGTAATACTCTTATAAAAATAAAAATAAATATGTATTACAAAAATAGTATATATAAAAGGAATATGTGCCGAAAATATTCAAAAAATAATTAAAGGAACAACTATTTTCGATCGTTATTTGTAACCTAATGATGACTTACGGTTGAAACTAGTTGCTACTTATATTTTTTTTTGAATACTTTTGGCACATATTCTTTTTAATACTTATACAATATATTTGTATATATATATATATATTTCCTATTATTTCTATTTTACATTATATATAGATATGTTTAGCAACTCCTATTACAATTACATAGGTCAATGTGTCTTTAATGTTTACCGAGCTCCTAACATCCCAACTATAACTTTTATGTAACAATAGAATAATAATATTACTGTATGATGAATAATATATATATAATTATTATTAGCACACGACAGAATCAGAGTGGCCAAACCTATATATATAACCATAGTTATAATATTTTAATAGTTTTTAACTTCTAATTAATAATAAATAATAATTTTAAATTTGGGGTTTTTCCATGATTCATAATAACCATATGAAAATAATAATTATAAATATTAATGTTCATTACACAACCTGCAGTTAACGACTATTTTATTTTCAAAAGCGGGAAAACGAAAAATATTTAGAAAAACGTGGCTTTGAGGAACACGCGTAGTATATTCTTTGCTTCCTTCACAATATAAATTACGGTTTTTGGAAGGCCACCTGCGCATTGTATAAATAGGTATCTGCAAGCCACAGTAGGTATATGTTCTGTTGGACGTATAATAATGTGTGGGTGGCTTAAATATTTTTCGAACCTCTTTTGTATAGACATTTATATTACTTATATTGATTTCAAAAAATACAATTTAATATAATTTATTCTTCTCCATTTTTAGAATATTTCAATGAGTGATAACACCGTTTTTAGCAGGTAGTCAGGTCAGAAAAATATAATATTGGTACATATTAAATAATATGTATATTATAATATAGGTACTGACATAAAAAAAACGATACGACAATGTTCTAACTTCGATAATCATACATTTGAAACAGATCGGTTTTTCAAATAATATATATTTATAGGTCGTTACTATGGAAATAGGTATAGTAATAATTTTTAATCATTTATTACCAAGGTACGGATATTGTGCAATATAATAAATGTTATTTTCTATATTTACCGCTAAATTTAATAATATTATCATGTAATATTCATATCATTATCATAATAGCACATGATTTTCAAATTATAAAGTGTGAAAATTTTCATTACATGATTCATTTTTATAATATAAATTTCTATAATTTATTATTTATTTATTTTTGATATCTATCTTTTAATATGGAAATTTAATATATTTTTATGTTATAATATTTGTTACAAAACCCAAACTGCAATATTTATAACTAATTGATTTTTATTTTATTTTAGTTACTATTAATAAACTAATACTATTACTATCTAATAAACATGTTTTTTGGAATTTATATATTGTGAAAAATGAATTACAATCTTAATAAATAATTGAGATTAGTAAGAATAATTTAAGGTTTATTCATTTTGGGTACTAATGTCTTATTACAAGAGCTAACCGTCCGACAACACGGGGGTCTAGTTACACGGGGTGTTGTTTTCAAAACAATTAATATATTATATAAAATAATACATTTAAAATAGATGTCGTACGATTCGCTGAACTTCCATTAGCCAAATTAATTTTATTAAAAATTACGACAAAATTCAATCTCATTTTGATAATTTAATAACTAAGTCTTTACAAATGTAAATTTAATTTTAACTTTTATATTATTATTATAGGCGTCATTCGAATTACAATAAATTCGCTGATGATTTTAAATTGTAAAAAAGACATTACTGACAAAATTGGTATTGATTGTATTGTTAAGAAATGATCATTAGGAAAATAAACAAGAATTCAAATTTAAGAATAATATATTATTTAAAATTGGTGTTTTAACTTTTACATAGTAATTAAATATGTTACATGAATATTTTATGTTAATTGACTGATTAAATTGTTTTTTTTATATTTTATTGATAGAATGTTACAAATATATTAAACATATTTCAAAATGACTACTTAGTTATTGAATGATATTACTAATAATAATATATTTAATATTAATTACATAAATATGTTAATGTAGGTACCGATTTATTATAATTGTTTTAAAAATTATATTTTATTCATTTTGAAATCATTCATGATTAGAGATGTGGATTTTACCGGTAAATTTTGCGTACATTTACGTAAATTTCGGTGAATTTTTATTTTTGCATATATATTTTATTATATTCAAATTAATTTGTAAATGAATTGTTATTTCATAACTTTATAAATCATTTGAAGCCATATTGCTTAATATCAAATATACAAATTAATTAATTTATATAAAAAATATTTTTCTTTTATCATTATTCATTTTATTTAACTATTCCTAAAGTTTTTCACATTAAAAGGACATAATGTTGACCAAACACTTTTTGTTTCATTTAGAACAGTAAATAATTTATTATTCTAATAAATAAACAACTTTAATACTAACATTCATTTTATCTTTTTAGATTATGAGCAGAGCATGGGATCTAGTAGTAGTTTTTAAATTGTTTTATGTAATAAAAATGCATTTTAATGTATATATAATGGAACATTATTATATCATATAATAAAAAATAAATAACGAAGTTTCCATAACGTTACTCGAAAAAGTAACTAGGTACATATTACGTTACAGTTACTAGTAACGTAGGTACCTACGTTACGTTACCTATACAAACCAACACTGATATTATATGATATTTATTGAGTAGGTATTTACGTAGATATGATGAATTTTTTGGTGAAAAGATGTTCTTAATATGTTTTCGTATATCTGAACATTTTTTTTTAATATGTAATGCTATTCCCGTGATATTTTCTTTGTAACTTTTATTGCAGTATTTACAGACAAATTTGTCACCGTTTTAATCTTGAACAAATATATTTTTTTTATTTCTTTTGGTTTCATTGTAATAAACGAATAACTAATTTGAAATAACTATATACTGTATACACAACCACGTTTTAAACACATTTAAAATCGTGTACACAACGAACGAATCCAGCGAATATCAAATTTCTTGATAATTAATAAGAACAAAATAAATAACGATAATATTGATCACGTGACACATGAGTAATACAGTGTGTACAAAACGCGCATTTTTTTTTTTCTGAGTAAACACAGTATGGCATAGACTAAATAAAAGTTATTACACTAGTAAAAACATTTAAAATGATTGGTCACTCAATTTTAAGTGCGGTAAAAAAAATTATCGGGTAAAATAACCATGGGGTAAATTTACTTTTATCCGGTAAATTTACCGAGCTCACATCTCTATTCATGATTAAAACATAGAATATTAAAAAGGAAAATAAGTAAAAATTAAAAAATGTATCTAAATAAGTATTTAATAATCACAAAATACTATGGTTATATTGTTTTATCAATACATCTATAGGTCAGCATAGCTTACATTTTTAAGCTTAAGACATTCAATCAACTTAATATAACCTTAGTTAGAAATATTGGAAACACTACTGAATGGAATAATCAGTGTTTATAAAACTATAATTTGTTAACATCAATGTGGATTAAAATGTATTGCTTAGTCCCCCTCCCCTGACCACTAATAGCGGCTCTAGTATTACATTTTTTTTTGGGAGGGGGGGGCTTAAATAATTGAGTTGATATTTTTTCATAAAATAAATACTTTTTTTAGGACTTTGTGGGGGCATGGCTCTCCTGACTCCCCTAAAGCCACAATTGTTGACCACTCCTTCAGTCAGCAATTTTTTAACAAACACCCCCTCCCCTTAAAAATGTTTATCTTAAAACCACCCCTAAATATGTACTTTGAACCGAATAAGTGTTCGTAAAAAAATGTATAGGTGCATAATTAATAATAATAATATACAGATATGTATGTATACAACATAACACATACGCAGTTAATAATATTGGGTAGATAGGTATTATATATAAATATACATAAAATATAAAGCTTTATGAATTTAAGCATAATTGTTATATTAATTATCACATATATTATAACTTAAAACTAATAAGTATAACTTATAGGTAAAAGAATCTTCACTCCGTTCAGAAGTTATATATTATATTTAATTGTTACATCGTAAATAAATATGATTGGTAATAATTAATTGATGATAATAACGATAGTAAAATAATCAATATGACTCACTCGTAGATCAGAAGATAGCAAAAAATTAGGTAATTATCTAACAATAGTATATTGTATACAACTGCTGATAACAAAAAAAAAAAAAAAAAACAATAGTATATTGAGCGACGAATCTATCTTTCATATCTTTGACAGGTAACGGGAATATGACACAGCATAGATTAAACTCAGATATCCAAAATCTAATCTAATATAGGTACATATAAACATTATTATATAGCTGGTATATAAACGAATAAAATAATAATAAAAATACGGAGTTATTAGTTTCAAGAAGATTAAAATATTGTACGTAAATTAAAACTGCTTCTGTATATTATAATATGTAATTGTATTAATCAAATTTTATATTACCTATAATGTAAGTATTATGTAAGTAATGTATTTTTGTTTAATTTAGCTGAGAAACAGTGTTTAGAAAGAACGATGTTCATGCATTCATGTTCATTTTTCGTGTACGACACGCGAATGCCACTCGTTTCTGTAAAATAAAATATGAACGTGATCGATATATATATTCTTAAAGAATTTGAACGATATTCAGGCCGTTAAAATCAAATTAAAATATATTTCTACTTCATTATATGCTCTATTAGATTTAAATATAGTAATAAAAATACGAAAACAATAGTTTCTATAAATTGGTAATATTTCGGTCAATTATATAAGTAAGAAAAATGTATATTTTGTTAATAAATAAATTAATTAAAAATAATGTCCAGATAATCACGTTCAGTTTTTTAGATAACGTAAATATGAACGTGTTTTTTAAATAAATTTAAACGTGACGTGGACGAATTCAATTTTTAAATGTACGTTCCAAATATGAACACTCGTTTATTTTGTATTAGTAATCCATATTTATTAACATACCATATAAAATGATAAATAAATAAAAATGAGATTCTTTTTAGATAAATCATTTTTTTGAAGATCCGAAAAAAATATAGATATCCACATGTAAAGGAACAACGTTTAAATATGTACTTATCCAAATATATACCTTTTGATAAAAAGAAAAATATATTAACTTCAATCGTCAAATGTATAATTATAATATTTAATAAAATAAAGTAAATTGAATTTAACAGAAAATTTACCTATTAAATCATTTAGATCTATATAGGTATATAAGGCTATATTATAGATATATATTATATATTATAGGTATATTATAGGTACCTATTCGTAATTCTATATATTTATATATTTATTTCAGAAATAAATTCACAACATTACAATGTTATTATTTATTTTGAAGAACTAGTGTGAAACTTAATTTGTTATTACTCCTTAGAAAATGTCAAATTCCAATATTTAATCAAGTAAAGTCATATTAGTTTTGTGTATTTACTTTTAAAATAACTCTATTTACTTTTTTTTAATAACTAAAATTTAATGAATTAATAAGAATAAAATTATTTAAATTGTTTTAGTTAACCAAATTTCTCGATTTATATTTTTTGGTTTTATGTATAATTTATATATATGCATTACGATAGTTTTTAAGCCTATACGACCGGAAATCATCTTTGAATATTTTTCTAGGTAATGATTTCCTTTAAATAATTTATTCAGAGTGTATTTTTTGGATAGCCGTCCAATGAATACGTGTTCTTGGGAAAGAAATGTAATTTATGAATTTATTTAGAGTTTGCGTGACAGAGTAATTAGCTCACGCAAGGGGAACTACACTTTGATATACGAATGAGTTCCATAAACAGTATTAATAGGTAGTAGGTACCTATTTATTGTAGTATATATTATTAATACTAATGCAGTGTTGCATAAGACCAATAATTAAATTAAATGATTTAATGAATGATTAAATAACTTCTATAAATTGATTGGGTTGTATAAACGATGTATTAAAAATATTTTTTTATACCCTATACCTGGTTCTGATTCTATGAAAATATCTTGTCATAAAATCAAATATGATAACAAAAGACATTCATATTTTATTTTCAGTTTTAAAATTATTTCATAAAAAATTCTTTTTTTTTCTTTTTTTATATTTTTATAGGTATCTATATTTTATTGTTTGTGTTTTCGTCCTATCGTTTTTATTTTAAACTTTAAATGGATTATTTCGGAAATAAATATAATATAGGATATAGGTAGGTATCTATCGACTAATTATTTGAAAAACATACTTAAAACGGCATTTGAAGTCGTAATCATCAATATCCTCGAGAGGATATTAGACGTATCTCAAAATAATCTTGGTCTTGGTATATGAAATAATACATCCAAAACAAACTTGTCATCAGAAAGTGATAAATCACAACTATCTGACATTATACCATTATGTTTGTGTTATAACTAATAGCTGAAGGTTAATTTTGTACTCGTAATTACGTTGTAATTATGTTAAAAATATTTTAATATGACTGTAGGTAACTCTTGTAAAATTTGTGATATGCCTATCTAAATTTTAAATACCTACGATAAAACCATAGATTATATTATTTCTCTATGGATAAAATGATGTTTAAATGTTTAGTAAAACAAAATCGGACCACTAGCTTAGTGAGCTTGTGTAAGGGCTTACTAAATTTAGAAATCGTTTAATGGATTGTTAAATAATTTAGTCAGTCACTAAGGCGCTAATTATCCATTAAAGTTTAATTTAAATTTGAACTGTTACTATACATAAAAAACATTTTCCCAACTGGATTACAACTTTTTCGGCACATTGCTGTATTATATTTAGATTTTGCTTTACCTTATACTAGAAAGAAAATCGATTTAAGTGAGTAGGTAGGTAGTTCAAAAAAATGTATGTTTAAAATTATGGCACTTGCCATTTACCTATTACAAATGGTATACTTTATATTATATTATATTTTTCATATGACACAATGACATATATAATTTTTCATTTACGTAGACAATATTTCAAATTGTATATTGAATATTCACTTTACATGATAAGTGAAAACAATGATAATTGATAATGTACTCGTAAATCGTAGTTAATAATAAAATAACATTATTATTGGTTTCCTGATAAAAAGGTTTTTAAAAATAAATTTGTCCGTATCAGTTGGTCGCGGGCCGGTGGGTTGGTTGGGGGGGGGGGGTGAAATGATGTACGTCGCGTCAGTACTTGCCAGCTCCTTACGAGGAATTCGTCATCTATAATAATATTTTACAATATAATATTATTGTACCTACAATGAACAATAATGTATACTGACTTTATTTTTAAACTATTCTCCGTAATCAAACGTCCAAGTAGATTCAAACCGAAAATATTTGATTATTTCAAAGATATGGCACATGAACTATTATATTTATTTATTTTATTTTTAGTTCAGTATTTTAAAATTTTCAAAAAAAAAAAACAGGGTTACGCAATTAAAAACGTTTCCCGTTTTAGTCGGGTTTTGGGTTTAACATGGTTTTAATATTTTGCGGGTTACACGGGTTTTCACCCCAGGTTCAAACCCGTTTTGACTCCCTGCATTAAACATCTAGTGAACGTTTATGCAACCCGGCATAAATATATCTTTTGTATTTACAGTGTTGGATTAATTACTGTAAATAAGTAAGTAAATTACTTTAAAGTTACTTATCGTAATAATTATATTATGTAGTATAATATAAATTATATATTCCACCGTTGTGATGGTTATAGGTAACGACTTACGACTTATCTATTGTTTGCAAAGTTTAAATATAATAAATACATTCGTTTTACAAATTTATGTGGTTAATATCGTGGGTATATTGATTTAATATTAAATTATTTAAAATATCAAATTTTGATGTCAAAATTAATCATTAGCAAATTATATGAATTTGTCAATATCTGTCTCGACAACGAAGACTACCTATATATAGCCGTAAATATAGTGTTATTTTATTAAGATTGTTTTACTGTATTTAAAATGGTATCTCAAAATAAAGTAATTATAATTAATAATTAGTATAGATACATATTATTAGAAACAATATATTAGAACGTCAAGTTTTATAAATATAATTATATCGTCGCCACCATGCAAGTGAATAATTATAAAGTGAAAATATATGACACCTATTGATTTTTACAGCCAGAAAAACAAAATTAATGAATTCAAAGTTCAAAATATATTTGGAGTTACGCTATAGTATTTTTTTTACACAGTGTTCTATTTAGTTTTTTAATTTAAAAATATTGGCCCGTGACCGTATTATATTCGTTTATACGCATTTATTGTGATATATTTTTGGCCAAAAGTTAGAACCAAATGTTAAATTTCAGAGCGATTTTGTCACAATATATTTTTATTACGAAAAGTGGTAAATATATGATAATTTAAAAATCATTTTATAAATAATCATAAAGTGATTTCAGTTAATTTGTTTAATAAAAATATTCTTGCTAGTTTTAATTTATTAATTATTATTTAATAATTAATACAATTTAGTGACTTTTTTGATCAAGCGATATGAACTAATAAATCATAAACTTGGTTATTTTTTCTCGATCTTTTACAACTAATATCTTAACTAAAGTTAAGTAATAAAATATTTAACTTGAACAATAATAATTGATATTTAAATTAATTTAAACTCAATTAGTTTATTTAGTTTATGGTTTTGAAATGATCATATTAATATTGAAACAACGTTTTCGAAAAACGCAATTCTAAACATATAGTCACTTCTTGCTCATAGTGACGAATATGAATGGTAAAACGATAAAACGAATTTCATAAAATGATGAATGGTAGATACAACGAAAAAGAATCAATATAATAACATATAATAATATCGATTATCTTAATATGGTTATATGTTATATTATAGTTAAAAAAAATATTACACAAATTAAGTTTAAAATATTTTATATAGATTAAATATTTTGTTTCTGCGATAATAATAAAAGAAAGAAAAAAACCTAAATTTCAGGAAATTAATTTTAAAAGTGCATGACATATCTACTTACAAAAATATAATAATATTTAATACATCTACATTCTATATTGTGTATGTATATTAACAAAATATACTTTAAATTATATTTTAAAACATAAAAAAAAAATGAATTATTATCGAATAAAGGAATAAAAATGTATAAAATATGTATCGATGTATTAAATAATATTATATTCTTTTGGCCGAATGAGAAAATAGTCAGGATTGTTGTTTGATAAATTGAATTCATCGTAGGTATATAATATGTACATTGTACGTATATATTATATATATATATATATCCTCAATATTTTTTAGGTAGTTATATATATAATATATTTATTATATAAATATAATAAATATTATTATAATAATTATTATATTATTTATATTTACATTCTCGATATTTTTTAGGTAGGTATAATTTTACTCGTGCATCTAGATCAGTAAAACGTTTTTGGAACATAACGTATTATGTTGCTCTGTGGTAGGTACCTATTTATTATTCTTGTTAAAAAAAATCTCTCAAACCTGTTGGAACTCACCGACAACTAATGCAGGTGTTTACTACTTGTGTGGTCCTACATAAATATATAGGGGGGAAACTTCTTTATTCAAACACAGGTACTTTAATATTTTCAATGCCGCGGCCGTTCACTTCCTTTATCTTGTAATATTCAATAACAATAATTTCATACATTTATACCAACTTACCTACTAGGTATGTAAATACATTATTTTTAAAAGTTAATAATAATGATTTAGTTACAATTTTCAAATATTTATCCGAATACCATTAATATTTATTATATTGTAATTTTCATAATTCTCAGAGATCTAAAATTTAGGGCTGTGCTATCATAAGCCTCTCAAATTTAAATGTGAGCTGGTTAAGTTAATTATGAAAAATCTACTAGTTAACAAAATATTGAGTATATTGGTTCAAATAATCAATACATTTAATTTAAAAGTAACTTTTTCATTTTTCCTATATTTTTCTCTTAGTTCAGTTACAAAGTTAAATGTTTGAAATTTAAGTATAAAATTTGTCAAGTCAAATGCTAATCAATTGATAATTACATTTTTAAAACTCAAATTAAATTATGAATATTAAAGTAATAGTAGAACTATTACTTTATTATTCATATGTATTAATTTAGATTAAAATTGAATACCTATGGTTTTATTCTAATAAAATTGATAACAATAAATATTAATATTTATTAATTTTAGAATAAGTTATACTAATTTTATGCTAACAACATAGCATGTGTTTAGTTTTTTTCTAATGAACTAAAATAACCAAAATAATTGATTTCTAGTGGTACAATCGTACACTTATGTATTCAATGTGCCTACACCTATGGAGTACAGAGTATAGAAGATGACCCGTTTTTATCCTTTTTTTGAATTGTTACGGTGTTATGGACAATTGAATATAATAATATATGTAGGTATACGAGTCATCCTATAAGAATGCACGAATAATACGTGACAGTGAGCAATAAAATCTAAAATACGATAGGTATACTTGTGCGTAAGTATATTGTGCTCTCATATAAAAGGCCTTACAGTATTCCAGGTGTTAAATTCAAATAAAAAAAGAGAACCATGTTTTATGGAGTATTAGAGTAGACGGTTTCGTTCCAATGGTACATTGTATTTCGAATTTTTCGAATAACGTTGAACATTGATTATATATTACAGTATGGAATAAATGGTTTGAAATTTTATATGAATAAATTTATTCAATGGAATCCTTACGATGGTTATGTCTGTATGTAAGTATTGAAATGTATAACATTTTATAAAAATTAAAACTAGTTACTAACTAATGTACCTATCTATTGTCTATATCTTAAATCTTGTTTTTTTTCCCGTAGGATCCAATATGGCTCTAGATCAATCTTTCTTATTAAATTCGTTTATACTGTCGGCTTCTGGGGTTAGGAAAAAAATAATAAATATCAGTATTTTAAAATATTTTAACTGGAACCTGACCGGAATACCTATTTAACTAGTGTTAGAATTTACATCGAAACTGATACCTATCAATATCTTATAGATAGAGAATATTGTATAAAATTAATACAATTTAAAATATAAAAACGATAGACAAATTCGATTTAAAAATCTAGTGCCTATTATAAGTACGATTAAAACAGATATAATATAGATATATTTTTATATAAATGTCGATAAAAGAAAACATTTTATACTATTATTATTTAATATTTTACACATTACCTGAATGTTTTTGAAATTTTGGAAAATTGCTTAGTTCAACTGAAGAACCGAACTTAGGAGAGAGCAAGAATAGCCAAGGTCATGTACCTCTCATTTATAATTCAATAATTTTTATTATAACAATAATTATTAAGGGAAAATTTACTCTAAATAATTATAATTGCACTTCAATAAATATTTAAAAAAAATTTATTAACAAACATTAATTAAAATGTAGAATTTTGAATGAATAACACACTTGTAAAGTGTTTTGATTTTATAGAAACAATTAACACGCGTAGCTTGCATTCCAAAATATATTTATTTATGTAATACAATTTACTATACCATTTACAACAGAAAGTATTTTAACAGCTCTTCTTTTTTGGACACATTAACAATATTGATTTTTATTATTTGGCTCTAATTTCTATTGAATGTGTATTATATAAAAATTTTAATTTTAAAGTAGGCTTATTCTACTGATAAATTTAAAGACAGTAAATGAATCATGTTATATATTATATATTAATTAATTAATTTATTGCATTAATTAATTAATATATTATGTAAGCCTATTTTATATTATAATTCAATAAAGAGTAAAATAAAAATAATTTCAAACTTGAATTAATAGGCCATAAAAATCATTTGATTCGTATGTAATTTTAGATCGTTCAAATTTTATTAAACATAGTTAGGTTTTTATTTCATTCAATTATCAAGTTCATTTTCTAATAAGTATCAAATTTTAATATTTTCAATAACAAGGTGTATATTTTGATAACAGTTAGACCATCCATTTGTTTATTTATATATAAATGCTCCACAACTATTTTGCAGCAGGCTTTTCAAATTCTAAAAATTACATTTTTCTCTTGATACCTATATAATATAGGTAATTACAAATATATAATTTCCACTGTACTTAGTCTTTCTAGGAACTTATAATTATTATATTGTAATTAAATATGTTATATTATATTACTATCATTTTTATTATTTTAATTAGATTTTTTTTGTTTGTTGGTTAGATACATTTAACAACTAGTATTTCAAACTATTAATGTACTATTTTTATACCAAATATTCTTAAATTTTTACAACAGGAATGTTAATGTCTTAAATAATCTAAATTTAAGTAAACAGGAAGTCATGTATAGGTAGCGGCTGCCTACAATGCTATATGTACCTACTAAGATATAAACAGAATTTATCTGGATTAAGAAAGTTTTATCATGTATTCATCCATTTGAAGATACTGGTTTATTTATAGACTACCTATAGGTATTGAATTTTTTATAAAAAATTATTTTTGTATATTTTGTTATCCATGTGAAATTAGATATTGTAATTCATTTTGGCACACATATAGATATATGTAGATATAATATTTAAACTTGTTTTTCTACAAACTTTGTTTATTATAAAATTTAGTTATTCCGATAACTTTTATTTTTTATTATAATACTATGATAGTAGGTATATATTATACATTACTTTAAATCCTGAAAAATAGTTTTTGTTTTAATAACTCGAGTCTACAACAAATACAATTTATATACCTAGCTTTCTGAATCTCAATTCAACGATAACTCAACTCGATAAAAGTTTCAATATAGGACGTAAATATTGAAATAAAATTCTTTCAAATAACCTGCAACAATAAAATGATTGACAGTCAATTTTGTTACAATTAATGGTGTAGTGTGGGGGGGAGTATATACAGCTATAATATATATATATATATATATATACATATTCCCATAACGCTGAAATTCGAAAATGAACAAAGGTAAAAAAAAAAAAAAACGAATACATGGATATACTATCGCATTCCCTCTTAAAATAATAATATTGAATTTTATAATATAATATAATTTATAAACTCTAAATTTATTCTCATTACAAAACAGATATTTAAATAATTAAATAAGTTTTTATAAAATAAGTATTTATAACTATCCAGTCGTATCTAGATTTTCTGGCTTCAAATTCATGACGTCACAAAATTTTCACGTTACTTTTTGGTATCTACATAGATTCGCAATAGAGCTTTTGGTATGGTTATGTTTAAGCTTTTTAGTATGTTCACCAGCTTTTCTTTCATCAATATTTTAATTTTCTTGTCTCTGATCAGTTAACACTCTAAAATCTGTATTGTGAAACTCCCTATAAATATGACTGTAAGAACTGTTGAGTGATAAGAGGACACCACATATCCTATTTTAAGGGGTTAAGTACTGGCAATTAAAAAAAAATATAATAAAAACTAAGTAAAATTAAAATTTTTTAAATACATAGTAAAAGTAGATACCTAAGTTACAAATGATCCCGTATCATCATCACTTTTAATTTTGTGTAATCGTTACATTAAAAATATAAATTTGTAATATAAAAAATTAAAACGCATTTAACAGAAGTTTAAATATCTATTATTAAATCAGTAGAAAACAATATTTTGAAGACAAACTTTATCGAGGTTCTATAATGTATACGTATGCTACTTTAAAATAACATCACCGCACAATATTGGTATGTAATAAATACATTTTTTATACTTATTTTAATTGATTTTTTTTGTTAATTAATACCTACTTTGTAAAACGCCAATGAGGTGAATTTCTTCCCAAATGAGTTTTATTTATCAAAAGTCAACCGATCACCCTTTGGGAAATTAAATTAAATTAGGAACTTTTTTAAAAACTATATTGTTTTTCCACAAATGTAAAATGTATAAAACATAAAATAAACATTTTTTTTTCATTATAATTAAATAAAAAACTGTTTCTATTCCAACCATGTCGATAGTTATAAAATTTGGATGTTTAAAACGATGTTTCATACAATGATACAAACAGGCTCTCATTTCTAAATCATGTTGATCTAAATAATTAGATTTTAGGCAACTTGAAATACTAGGTATTTGAAAAATATGTATAGTTTTTATTTGTAAGTATACCTATTTGATTTATTTTTTTGGATAATAGTTCATAAAATTGTTGCACATTTAATAAGATTGTGTTGATTAGGTATTTATTTTTAATACATTGGTCGTGTAATTTATATCAAAATGTATATACAATAAAATTTTAAACTATACACGTCATTATTGAAGTATAATAGTGATTGTTATATTATAAATTAATATACATCAATAATTGTAATTAGAGTTCAAATACATATACGCAGATAAAAATGTAAAAATGTATTATTTGTATTATTTAGTTTTTATAATAATTTATTAATAATATATAATATAACATAATAATATATATACGTCAGTTTATTAAAAAATAAAATAACTATAAAGGTAAATATTTTGATATTTGTTGGCGAATTGAGATTAGATGTGTTAAGCAAAAAATATGAACAAAAACAATATGGCGTAACTGTAGTACTCACTTGTGTGTAATCAAGTATGCTCGTACTTATTAGCTGCGATTAGCTCTAAACATTTTGAGAAATATTAAAGTCTTGAAAAAATTATATATTATTTAAATTATATATAAGACTCTCAATTGATACGTCTCATTTTATAACTATTATGAAAAAAATGTTGTAAAATTGATATGAATAAGTACCTATGTGGCGTATTTATGGGGCGTCAAGGAGTACTAGACTCACTCAGAATCAAAATATTGATTAAAAAACTTAAAATATCTATAATTAATTTTTTTAGATATAATTATTTTAGTAATAATAGCTGAAAATGAAGATTGATATCTTTAAAAGTATTAAAAATGCCCTAAATATTAATATAATGACTAAATAACATCATGGGGCCATATTTAACGGTTGTTTAATCGGTAAATACCGACGGGGCCCTGGGTTAATTTTTATTCAGAAGCTTCCTCCAAAACTCTCCTATATATTAATATTTACCTGAAAAAATATTTAAAATTTATTAATATTATATAAACATATACAATATATTAAAATATATTGCAATTTGCAGTGGCTAGAAAAATATTTAGTAGTATTAATTATATTTTTTTGATTCTTCTTTAACTCCAATCTTCACCATTTCATAAAATCTTTTATTATTATTATAATTATTATTTTGTTTTAAAAACGATTATATATTTTAGGGGTTTCCACAGACCTCAAGGCCCACAAAATATAAATCTGATTTGAGTTCCTAGTATACAGAACAAAATTAAACCTATGAGTTTTGGCCATCCTCTGAATTTTCCGACCATCATTTAGCTCTTAGATCTACCACTTCATGGTACTTTGAAGAGGTAATTTGTCGATTTTTGAAAAACTATCGGAAAATAGTGGTTAAAAAAATTGTTATTTCTTTATAAATCCGAAAATATTGTTTCTAAACACATTGAAAATTTTACAGAGTACGTATTTAAATTTAAAAAAATTAAAAAGGATTTTAATAATGATTAAAATATATATATATATATTATTTTTTTTTTTGTATTTATAGTGTTTTAAAAATATATATTAGTCTGAAATGAATCTATTTACTATTTAAAATAACTAGAAACATAATTGGAATATGCTTAATAATAACATTTTTTAAACGTGATACAAAATATTTAATAAGAGTATTCTAAGAATATCAAAATTAAGTGCATTTAAGACAAAATTTTGAAAACTTCAAAGTTCAAAATTCAAATAAAATATTATATTGAATAAGTTTTATTAACCAAAATAGTGAATGAATACTACAATCCTTTTTTACCAACAGTCCTTTGTCTGTCAATTAAGTGATTTTGCCCCTAATGATAGACAAATATATAAATGTTATATAAATGATTGGTTTTCAATATATTTAGACTCCCCACCTCCCGGATAAGAGTTGAAAATACACCAATGGGTTACCTTTATTATGTTGTCCAATATCTAAAATATTGCATTTTATTTTTTATATTTAAGTGTGTTATTCGTATCGAATAGAGTATTTACTTCCAGAACTATATTATAATTTTCATAATACAAATTGATACAGAATATATTATAGGGAAAATATAAATTTTGCCGATTTTTAGAGTTTAAAATACAAGTTATATGTAAAATAAACTGGTTTAATTATAGTATTAAATGTGAATTCCAGCAGCATTAGTGACATTAAATAATTATGTTTATCGTTAGTGCTATTTAGAAGCTAAACTCCAGGAGATGGCGATTCTTATTGTCCTCTCAACATTTTGTTTGAAAAATAATTTGTAAAACACTGTCAAAATGGCCATAAGATCAATTTGATTAAATCTCCAGAATAGGTACATACAAGTATCAAAATATTATATTAATAGCATTTACTTATATATTTGTAATCAGACTTGTTTAGTATTCGGAATACAGTATTTTGATTATTTTTTAAAAGTATTTTATTCCTTGAAAAAAGAAAATTTTAAGGTTGAAAAATGATTTTTTTTAAATTTCTCTTTCAAAATCTGAAATAATTAGAACTCCTATGAACATAGTTTACTGTTTAAGTTCAACTAAATAATAATATAAAAATATAATTAATATTTATATTTGAAGTTGCAACCCCATCTCTAAGAGCCACGAACCACTACTGGTGCCTAGTATCTTTTCTAGAGTATGCTGTATGGTATATAGTTGTTGTTTAAAAGTGTAGCTTTTAGTTCTAACTCTATAGTATACAAGATTAGGTGTAATATTTAATACTAGTTACTACAATGACTATTTGCATCTTATGCGAAAAGCGCTTAAGAGGACGCTACACTAACAATTTTTTACGTAGCGAAATAGTACTTTCATAATTAAAATGTTACTAAAGCTACAATAAATATCAAGACATATATTATTCACTAATTAAAAGATGAAAACTTTTTCGATGTTTTTTCAAAATTAGATATTCATAATTATTTTTTTAATTTATACAATTAAATATTTACAAAGTTCATATTTGTGTTATATTATATTATTAATTTATTATTGCGATTTTTAAAAATCGGTTTCCAATGAAACATAGTTTAACTTCTTGCCCTACAAACAGTAGCAGGTACAATTTCGTTTGAACTGCGCAAAGATGTTTTTTTAAAACAAAAATCAGGATTGCACAACAATTTAAAATGGTAGTGAAACGGACCGGATCTATTTTAAAGTATATTTAAATATTTTTCATTTTTTCGAAATTTCATATAAATTTGCTGTACAAAACCCCTTGAAAACCGAATGTATGGCTTCGTATTAAGTTAAATTACTATAGTAGTAGTATTGATATGGAGACCTTACGTACTTATTTTCTTAGGAGAGTACATATTTTTTGATCTATGTACAGTTGTCTTAAATGATTGTGCTAAATACTTTTAAATATACTTAATTTTATCATCCTTATATTTTAAGCAATTTTATTAACTTCTTTTATTAATAACAAGTTAATAACAACCCATATTAGATATCTAATATTTGTATAGACTCACTATAACTACTTAAATTACCCATTAATTTCTATTAATGTACCTATTTACATATTGAACCTTTTTTAAATTTAATAAAAACATATCTGAATAGTTCAGTTGAATTATTATATTTATTTTGTACTTTATAGTAGATGTTATATATTATACGTTATAATATTATATTATAGGTAAAATATTTAAAAACTAAAATAAAAATATAATATAATACAGGTATGTACATTTTTACAGTTAACCAAATTATTATTTTTGAACTTTTTTTTTGCTTTTATATATATGGTCACCATAAATATAGTGGTAGTAGTAGTAGAAGAAACCTAAAAGTATAAAAGACGCGTACTTATACAATTTCATAACAATAGACAGATGGAATTTACAATCACCCATATAATATATTATATAGGTAGGTATCATTGAAATCCGTTTTCTGAAGAAAAACACACGACTTCATAAGATTACCTGCCAGGTGCCAGCTATGGTATATATTGAGTAGAATAGGTACATACTACATGGGGGACGGTCACAGATAATTGTAGAAGATTACACATAAATTCGACACGATTCTCTGTGCGACGGCCCAAATACCTATAACGTAATATTTCTTTGTAAAACGTAATGTGTGGTCTAACAGCTATGCGTGTAAAGAGGGTGAATTCTTTCGTTTTTTTTTCTTTTCATAATAGGTAGGTATAGGTTAAAGGTACATACCTTCTCTGTAATGGTATGTTTGTTAAACTGATAAATTGTAATTTACGACGGTATCCTGTTCCGCTATATAATTCCAGTATTTTTTTTTTAAATAACATCGATTACACAAAGATGCTTTTCTAATAAATTATTATATCTAAATTGATGTCCATCAAGAAAAAATCGATGTTAAATGATTTAAAACACTCATAGGAAAAATTACCTTATTTAAGGTGGTTTTTATTTTAATTTAACAGGTTTGTCGGTTTTTTTTTATCATTGTTGAACGTTGTCTATAATTTAACCATGATTGAAATTTGAAATAATATTATCATTAATAACCGTGATTTGTGAATCGTGATCGAACCCCGTAGGTACATGATGATTGGAATTTTACTGTTTATTATTTTCCATGTGCCACCTAGATGTTTTTAATTTTTTGTTAATCAACTAAGGGGTTACGCATTGGAAATTTTATCGACATTTTAAGAAAATTGAAAATCAAATAATTGACAAATATTTAAATACGTTTTAAATGTAATTTTAAAATAGTTCTAGGTCCGTCATATTTATTACAGTAATATTGTAATAATTATTGAAAAGACGTCTGTAAAAATCAAAGAGCATGACAAAATACAATGTTCCGATTATAATTCTGAAAATATTTTAAGACTCTGTAGGTTCTTAATAGAAAATTTTGGAAATAATTTGTTCATATTAAATTTTATTTTCATATAAAAAAGACTTGTGAATCAGTACATTATAAAAATCCCCATATTCAAATTTTTTTTAGGACAAATATACAATTCTGTTTCCAACATCCTCTAGTAAAGAACCTACAGGATCGAAAAATTGAAGTACCCTTCATTTTGTTAGACTTTTAGGTCTATATCAATGTAAAAATACATCACTTTCAACCACCTTAATTTAAAAACATGAGGTATGTTTATTTATAGGTATTACTATAGAATAATTTAATAAGTACTTTAGTAACTTGAACTTTTGTAGCATAAAGCCAATTAGTATAGTAGAATATATACTATATACCTTGACATTAGAGTATACATTACTATTCCCTACGTTAGTAAATATTTACTATGTTAATATTTTTTTTTACTATATAAATATTACTAGGTATATATTTTCTATGTTAACTAATATTTTTTTGTCTGATGTAAAAAATACATTTTCCAATATTTAAATGCATTTTGCATAATTACCTATATCTGGTAGGAATACAGAAATAGTGCTCTTCTGTTTCTATTTAATTTCCTAGTAGCATAATGTATATTACGTTCAAACCAGTTTTAAGTAAATTGGTGAAAATTTTCTACTAGATTTTTCTATAAATATATCGAGGAATTACTAGGACTGTCTAGGAGTAAATTAATAAACCACAATAATGTATATAAATAGAATGGTCGCCGCTTAGTATAATTACTTAATACTAGACTAAACTGATAACATAAAAAAAAATTGAAAAACTATCAAAACGTATGTCAAATCAAAAAATTGTGTTAATGTAATGATACATGTATTGTATTGTAATATATTGTCACTGGATATCACGTTCCAATACGGATATTTTTCAATAATCAATAATATTTCGTTTTCGTTTTTCGCTCATTTTCACAATTCAATACATATGACTTCAATACACGTGACACGCAATTAAATAATCGCGATACCGTCTCAATACCACCAACGAAGTGTATTTTTGTACAATTAACACGTAAAAGGTTGTTCACATTATCGACATTTTTATCTTTATTATAAGCCATTAGACAATAACATCGATTATATGTTAAATATTTGTACATAATGCGGATTTTATGACCTTCAAACTGATAACCTTATACATACAACGTATTGATTAGGTACAATAACCGACATAATTTACCAATATTCGTATACATTTGTCCTGTACTTAAACTTTTTGATAACAATATACGATACAATTGACATTGTATCAGCATATATTGCTGATACAATATACGATATTATTAATCGTGTTTTTAAAAAGCAACTTCTGTACTTATAAATCTATATAATTTTTATATTTGGAGAACAATTCTAAATCCTAAATTTCTTATGATAATTGTTCGTAAAATGTTATAATTTACGACTTATAAAGAACTATGTATTTTAATATTGCAGGTTCATTATTCTCTGTTTTTTTAAATTAATTTCTGAATAGTCTATCTAGGGTTAAGTTATTTTATCATAAATAATTTAAAGTTAGGTTCATTTAATATTTTAATCACTATGTATGGTTAGGTTCTTATCTATCTAGGTTAAACACTCAACTAATTATATTAAAAACTCAAAGTCCCACAATGCGTAGTACTAAATTCACAATACTCTATTAAAACAATATATTAGCTATTTAATAGTAACGCCATTAGTTTTTTTATTAGTTAGTTTTCTTTATTAATCACCTTGGCAAAAATCTAGAGAAATGAGATGGCTCAAGAAAAATTTATTTTAAATACAAAAATCTAAATCAAAAAGTCAAATATATGTATATTAAAATTTTATTTTTATTTAATAAATTATCGTAATTTGGCTTTTTAAAAACAGTATTACATAAATATATAATATTATTTATAAATGAAATATTAATGTTACTTTTGTGTATTAGTTGTTATTGACAATGGACATCATCGTTCTTATTATGGGAGTATCTTTTGCGAAATTGGTTTGACTCACAGGTATGTAAAAAAATTCATGATGCCTGATGTTACCCGGATCAGGATGTAAAGTGTAAAAGTTTTATTATAATATGTAGTATGTAATATTATAATATTTTTTACTATGAGTATACTTTATCAAGTAGCGGTTAAAAAGAATCGACAGTAAAATAATAAGAAATCAATAAAACATAAGTTAGAATACAAAAAATACATATTCCAACAAGTGAATGATCAAGATTTTAAATAAAGTTAATAAAGTCTGACACATTTTAAAAATTATGTCAAAATGGTATTATTAAAAAAAAAAAATTAGATTAACACTTTACATAAAAATTATGTATAAGGAATTTTTTAAAATTTTTTATATTATGGGGTGAAAATTACAATTGAAATGTGATTATTTGGTGTTTTATATTGAACCCAAAGGATTTAATATTATAATAATTTTTAATTTAACCATTTATAAAGATTCTTAGTGTCATTTAGAAGAGTATTTTTTAAAATTTAGCTCATTTTAGCAGAACTTTAGGTATAAATTTTACGAATTTTTGTAAGAGTAATTTTCTTGTACCATTTTTACGGCTTAGTTATTAAAAAAAAAAAATTAAAAATCTCTTAGAGGATCCCCTGGAAAAAATGATTATGATTTTAACCAACTTTTATCAAAGCGTGTGGAGTCTTAATAAATTTTTAGCAAATAATTTGTGTTTCATTTGCAGAATACTACCCTTACGATGTACAAAAATAAAAATATTTCACGCTGACAGAGTCAATTCCCAGAAATAACAATCTGGCTCATTATCGTAGACCAGATATCGATATTACGATAAATATTACTACGAATTTTTATATTTATTATTGTAAAACGAACCGATAATAAATGCTGAATAGATTTAATGTTTTCATTCACAATAATTTAATGAAATCATTTATCTAATTGATATGTATAGTGCAATCCCACAGAATTTGATGGTTTCACAATGTCATGTTCAGCCTTAACAGCTGATGCAGATATACAGCTGCATCCTGTATATCGACAGTAGGTTAAGTATATAAATTAAGAGTTCATAGGTCATCAGATACTTAAGGCTATATATTAGGTTAATAAAATTTATATTATAGATCAAATATTAAATATTATATTTAGTGCCTATTCATTTATAATATTATATTAATTTAAATAGTTATCTACTAAATTTTAAAATAATATGAATCCTAAATATAAATTCTTGTCAAAACTTTAAATAAAATAAACTACAGCATTTAGACTTTAGTTTAATTAAGGAAACATACATTCTATAAGAAACTATATTGTATAATACACCATAATATTTATAACATGTATAATATACTATGAATCTAGGAAAAAAAAGTCCCGGTAAAAAAAGTCCCGGAAAAAAAAGTCCCACCGTAGGAAAAAAAAGTCCCAGGAAAAAAATATTTGTATTTATTATTTTATTATATGTTATTTTATATTATATTATATTTATTTTTATTTATTAAGATT
>JAIPRL010003675.1:0-44706 GCA_025469235.1 Pemphigus obesinymphae | reverse complement strand
TCCTACCTGTCAATGTTCCTACATTCCACGTACCTACTCGCACTTTGAACCTATCCTGCGTACTCAAGTGCGAATCTAACCCAAAACACTTTGGTGCTTTCCCTACACCATCGACATCACGGCCGTTAGGTAGACCCGCACATATAACTGATGGAACGGCTACCGCAGCCGCTGTCAGGCTGGTACTGTTCACTTGGTCCCTTAGGCTATCTCCACACTCAAGTACGCAATTTTTTTTTCCCCGCGAACATCCGAGATGGGAAAACTCGCCTATATTCTTATTAAGACTTCTCATACTTTTTTACAAGTTTTATGCCGGCTGTCGACCTGACGCAACCTCAATTAGTCGACTTCTACGACAGGCATGAGGAAACCGTGGAGGTATTCTTAGCCCCCTCCACAGGGTAATATTTTATCTAAGGGGATATTATATAATCTAAAAACCATACTATTAACATTATTTAACATTTAAGAAATGTCAAAAAACAAGAAGACCATAAATCTCCTGTTGCAGAACATTTATTAAATTCAAATTATAATATAAAATCAGCAAAACTTTTAAAAGATATAAATAATTATAAGGAATTAAACATAAGAGAAGTAATAGAAATGTTAAAAAATAAAAATACCTTGTTAAACTGGAACTTGAGTCCACTACAAAATTCATTATTAAATTTTAATTTAATGTAAGCCAGATGGCATTAGCATAATACCTGCGGTAGGCGTGGTCGATGACTCACGACCATCTGTCGATTTGTGGTGATGCCATCTGGAATAAACTGTTTATATATATGATTGTATATTATTTCTGACGATTCATTGTTGGTACGCGCTGAAGATGACAACTTAGTTGTTGAAATACGTATACGGAAAAATAAAAGTATATAATATTGTGTCTTTGGGTACATAATATAATAACTATTTATTTTAATTTAACAAAATTATGAATTATTCTAGAATAATAATTGATAACAATTAAATATGATGTATAAATATTGATTAAACCTTTTCAAATATAGTTAGAATTATTTCGGATCATTTAATGTACTTAATTTTAAAGACATATTTGTATTTATTTATATATTTTCTTTTATTTATGTAATAGTTTTGAACACTATATTTTAAATAGGTAATAATAATATTGATACTTATAAAAAGTATCATAATTTCAAAATTATATAAAGAATTTAATATGACATTAAAAACAATTTTAATTAAGTAGGTTAGGTTTGGTTTAAAATTTTTAATTACAACTTCAATTTATTATTTGTATTCAAATATATATACCCGTTTCTTTCCGTAAAATAGGGATGTCTTGAAAAGTATTTGTTATAAATCAAATTGTAAATGTCATTTTTATTTTTATATCACTTGAATAATATTCAACAAATAATTAGTGTTTGCCAATTGAAAAGTTTATATTTCTATCTTATGATATAGGTGGAGTACATTTTTAAAAAATATTTTAAAATATGCGTATTATAATTTCAAACAATAAGCAGAAATCAGAATTCAAAAATATTAATTAGGAACCAATAAAAATGCAATATTTCATACATTTTCAACATACAGTATAGCAAGGATAGTTATAGGGGGGCAATGGGGCAATTACCCCTTCCGCTGTTCACAAAAAAAGGTATAACTGTGTAAAAAATAGGTCAATGACCTTTTTTTTTTTTGCTTTTTTGCATTATAACTCATAAATTCCCCCCTTTCTACACCGTTCAGAATCCCTGTACCAATCCCTGATATATAGAATATCACATTGCATTTAAATAAATACTTTTATATGACATAAATTATATAAATATAATACTTAGTTTATAATGGTGTAAGGAGCGGCAAAAATTGGTTGCCTTAGGGTATCATTAATGGTTAGCACTGCACTGATTATAGATTAACATAGGTATATAATAAAAAAATTAATGCAGAATGTGTACAGTATACTTTATATTTTATAAATGTTTTATATTTACTACAGGATTCAGCAACGAAAAATTAATTTAGACGATGATAAACATAAATATTTTATAACATGATATAATGTACTCTCGGAATTAATTTTTTCTTGATATATAATATGTAATATGTTATTAGAAAATTTTTGGTGAAACTTTTTAAGCACAAAAACAAAATTCTGAATGAAACATATGTACATATATATAGGTACACATCCATTTTTATACAGATATACTAAAATATTGAGTTATCACACATTAATTTCTAAACCGATAATTCATTCCACAAATTACTGAAATTAGTAGAAAAAAAAATTATATTTTAAAAGAATTCGAATATGTATTCGAAATACATTTTTTAAACAAAATTCCAATACGTATTCTAAATAATTTTTTATCCATTTGTTCGAATACGTATTCCAAATACAAAAAAATGTATTCTTTATAAGACTGCTTGTATGTTTACGAATATGAAAATGGGAAAGATCGGCAGGTTAGATATGAAGGAGTTGTCGTTTGAAAAACATTTCGGTTAATGGCTTAAAAATACTTACTAATTATTTGTGTAGTCAAAAGTTGAAAAATCGAAAGCTATGTGGACAAAAAAATAGGACTTTTTATTTTGTAAAACTCGCATGCAGAGAACCGCTATAAATTTCGTAAATTTCATAAATTTAGTAAATTTGTTTTATAGAGCTATTTAACATCACTCTGTGAATTTTGTATCAATAAATGTGTCCTGATTCCTACCAACAACCTCTATGTATTACCTTTGCACTCACTATTATGATAAAAAGCACCACATCTCGAACCTACTATGACTTTAGAGCCACGGATTATACTTTCATTTCTAAATTATTTCTGAATTTTAATTGGGTAACTATCTTTTCATAGTATACCATTGAAGACGCTGCTTTTATCTTTAATGAAGCAATTCATAATGCCATCGATAAATTTGTTCCTAAAGAAACTTACGTTATACCCAAATTCCTTTCTGGGAATTTCTTCTCCTAACCTAAAAAACCTAATTTTTATTAAACAGCGTGCCCTCATAAATTTTAAGAATTCGAAGCTAGATTCAGACTACTCTACTTTTTCTGAGTTGAGAGCTAAATGCAAACGTCAATCGAAATTGGACTACCACGCTTGTATCAGAAAAACTGAACTCAACCTTTCATTCTCTCCTACCTACTTACTTCACCTACTTCTGAAATTATGTCAGGAACCTCCAGAAAACGTCACTTATTCCCTCTTAGGTTCACTTTAATGATGACGTTACTTCAACTACCAATATTGTTTCAGCTAAATTTTTTAACACTTATTTGTCTAGGTTTACAATGAACCATTACTATCTCCAATACCTTATACTGTACATCATAGCCTAGCCCCATATGACCTTCCATCTAATGTTTACTTCTTTCCCGATGACATTCTTCATGCATTTTCCAAACTGAAAAGCAATAATTCTTTAAGACCTGATGGTATTTCTGCAAACTTTCTCTACAACTGTCGCTACTTGCTAATGTATCCTATCTTTCTTTTATTTAGACGCTTTATGGATGAGGGCATTTTTCCTAGTGCTTAGAAAATTGGTTCTATGACTCTCATTCTAAAATTAAATGACCCATCCAATGTTACTAACTACTACCAATTACTATCCTTTCTCACTTATCCAAGATTTTTGAACTTATAGCCATTACCAATATAAAGAGAAGTCTCAATCATGTTATCATTGATCAACAACACGGATTTCAACCAAGTAAGTCTACTGTTACGAGTAGTGTTATATTCGCATCCTATATACTAGATAAATTTAATGTTAAGGAGAAAGATGATGTAAAATTTACTGACTTTAGAAAAGCGTTGGACACTGTTGATCATGACCTTCTTCTAAAGAAGCTTAATACTCTTGACATTGGTAACCCCTACTGTCTAGGATAAACTAAACTCCTATAGCATCTTCAGAACTCAACATGTTAGAATTAATGATTTAGTTTCTGATACCTGTGTGGTTACTTCTGGTGTTCTGCAAAGAAGTCACTTAAGTCCTCTTCTCTTCATCCTTTTTATCAACTCAATTGGAAAATTATTAACGAATTCGAAAATTCTCTTACTTGCTGATGACATTAAGATCTTTACACGAGTTTCCTCCCCAGCTGATTGTCTAGTCCTTCAGTCTAAGCTCAATATCTTTATCAAATACATTTAATACCTTGGACTAACTCTCACCGTCGATAAATGCAGAGTTATGTATTTTACCAGGAGCCGTTCCCCTTTTCTTTATGACTAACTTTTAAAAGATACTTTGCTTTAACGAATGACTTTCATTAAAGACCTCGGAATTTATTACACTCCTTCCTTTAATTTCGACGTTCACATCTATACTATTGTTGGTAAAGTATTGGGTTTCATCAAACGTATTACAAAAAAATTTACCTCGGCCAGTTACCTTCGCACTCTGTATTTTTCCCTAGTTTGATCCATATTAGAGTACGGTGGAGTTATTTGGCATCATTATCTTGCAAATGATTAGTTAAGACTAGAGCGGGCCCAAAACAAATTTTTATCATGTTTCTTTCATCCTCAAGATAAATCATTCTCTCTACGATTCACTCATTTGTAACACTTTAAAAATTCCTAGTCTTTCCACTAGGCGCCTCTATGTCGATTTCAACTTCATTTTCTTTCTTCTAAATGGTTTCATAGATGCTCTTGATCTCCTTTCCTTAATTTCCTTCCATGTTCCTTTTCACAGAGCCAGAAATCACCAGCTATTCGCCGTGCCAACTCATAAAACGTCTTACGGTCACAATCAGCCCATTCATAGAATGTTACGTCACGTAAACCTTTTAGATCATTTTTACTAACGTTATTTGGTTCTAAGTCTTCTTTTTCTTTATAAATAGGTATTTTTATGTGTAAATAACTGTTTCATCACATTTAATTTGTTTTGTAATCTTTATATATATACTATGTACATTATTAAAATTGCCGATTGGAGTTAATTACAATAAATAAATAAAATAAAATAAATTATATTTAAAATAGTAACAACAATAAACAAGTTAAGATAGTCCACTTTACGAAGTGCTAAATTCCTGGTTTCTAAATGTGTTTTAAACAATAATCTAAAAATATTATAAAAAAAAATTAATAGTATCTTATCTTCCTAGTAACTAAATCATCAAACTAGTAACTATAGATATACATATGGTCGGATGGACGGACACAGAGGGGATATAAGGTAGGGTGACTTTATTTTAAAAATTAGGAAATTGAGGAAAAAGGTTAATTCTGTAAATTTTTTTCAAAAATCGAAAAATTGCTTTCAATAACGGCAAACAAGGAAAAAAAGTAATTTACATAAATTTTATCCAACAAAAACTGTTCTCAAAAACGGGCATATAAGCAAAATAAAAGGTTTTTTTAATAAATTGTCAAAAATTGGGACAAAAGCTTCTGAATATTGTCGGGATAACGGGAAGTTATAATAAAAAGGAACAATCCCTTTTTAAATGGAACGTATAGTCGCCCTAATATAAGGTGTCTAAAATTTTGTTTAGAAACTTATAATAAACTTATAACTAAATGATACGATAATAAACAGAAAATAAATATCTAGTAATAAGCATACTAGAGTAATAGAGTGTAAAAAATTAGATAAGTAATATACATTTTATAGAATGTTAGTCGAATAAATACGATACAATTAAAAAATAGGTACCGCTCAGGAAATATGAAATAGACAAGAGAAAGAAATGCAAAGCATTTTTTAATTCGATAAAAATGTTCGTAAATTATGAAAAAAAAAAAAAAAGTAATAATTTTAGTAAGTATATTATATTTAATGAAATTAGATAAAAAAAAAAAAACCAAGCTGTTTGTAATTTGGAATAATAATAATAAAATAATGTACTTCTCCTTTAACAGAATAGTCAATAAAAACAAATAATGTATACGCATCGTTTTGCAAACTTATAACATTAGCTTATTAAAATATACTCAAACTAATGTATACGAGTTTATTTATTTTCACTCAGGCGTTGTGTATGAAAATAATTTGAATAAAACGTGTAAAATTCGAAATTTTCAAAAAAGAAATAAAAAGTAGGTACTACACACAACATTAACAATAAATACCATATGTACACACAAAGGTGTTTTTTTTATTCCAGAAGAGATTTACATAACATTATTTAACCATTTATGTTACACTTTTATCGTTTTAAAAAATACACATTTGAATCATATATACGTATATAATATATTTATGTTATTTTAAAATTATACTGCAGATTGGGTGTTTTTTCAGGGATATTTATGGGATTTTTAATATTTTATGAACTTTGAGGAAATTTGTTTTCATATTAAATATCATATTTTTTACTGGCCATTTAATTTTCTGGGACGCCGTTTTTTAATCAAATTATCTTCCGGGAGAGATGATATTTCCGTCGATAACGTCCTGGTAAAGGTAATATTTTATGTATTTTTGATCCCTCCTCGTGCACATAAAATCGATATAATTGACACATTTCGTATAAAAACTTTTCTACGTTCCTCAAAAAAAGGTCCTTCAAGCTATGCTACTAGTTACTAATATATAATGTATGTATAATTGATTGTTTTGAAGTGAATTATAGGCATTATCGAGTCTAGATAACAAAAAAACAATCTAGATAAGATAAAGAATTAACAGTTGTGCATTTTTGTTTATTTTTTTTTTTGGGGGGGGGGGGGGTTACTGGTATTGGATTTTCCGATATCTCCCAAAAGATATTTTAAATATATTATGTGAAGCAGAATTTAAAAACAATAATTGTTTTAATTTCAAGAGTTTTAATCAAAACTTAAAACCGATAAAAAAAGCCTTCCATTTTCAGAACCGGCAACTGATTCGTGGTATTTATTTCTTAAATTAGGAAGTGATTATTCATTATAGGTAATCGATAATATTTTGGATTTTAAAATATACCAATGCATAATTGTTTTATGAAAATAATGGAAAATGATTAATGATTATCAATCAGAAAATAATATTATACCAAACATCGCTCAGATACGATCTTCGAATGTACTGATTTATGTTAAAACTATATAAATTAGAAAAGATTAAATAACAAATATTTTTATCAGGGTTACTGATTTTTAGATAAATTATTTGTAATGGCATTAGTGATTGTAGTGAATATATTAAATATTAATAGTTAATAAATTATATTTATATTATGTGTTATCAGTTTTATATATTATATAGTATATATACTTTACATTTTCCAGTATATATATATTATAATATATGTATATTACAGTGTTACACAGAGTTCTGTTTCGAATCGTTTTATATCTCAATAAATGATTATTAATTGATTTAAAATGCAATAAATTCACCACCAGTATCAATAGAATCATGTCTAGCGATCAAATTGCTTCTATATCCTACTGATGTATTTTAAAAATAATTTCCTATAAACTCATCTAGATAGAAAATACAGATTTTTAAAAAATATCTTCTTTCACAATTGAAAAATACATAACCAGGAGTATTTATTTAAGTACATTTTTATGTTACGTAAAACCATAATTCACATTGCAAATAGCCTATAGGCCTTCCATTTATTGCCCTATTAGAAAATGTTTTACTTTAGGCTAAAAAATAAATAAGTTATAAAAAGCCCCTTCTGTGAGCGTGGTAAATTCCCGGCTTTTAAACGTGTTTGAAACAATAACCTGAAAATAATTTAAAACAAAATGAATAATTACTTTTTTATCAGTAACCAAACCAGCAATCGTAAATATATTTACTAATAACTACGGACGGACCACAGAACACTACAGAAGCGACACGGACCGAAAAATTGAGTACCGCACATGATTGTATATTCGATTTATCGGTTACGAAATTAAGAACTGAACATGATCATAGAAACGGTTTACGGTTTTACGATTAACGAGCCTTCGCTACCCGTCCGGCCGTCACAAAAAAGATTACAGCGACTGTGCGTTACCTTTAATTTGAATTTAGTTTTTTTTATGTACGTTTATTCTGATAAATCGTAACACTTATCATTCTTTTCGAATAAATTGGTGGGTGACGTTCACCTTGATCCACGGTTCTACTAGATACACGTATGTTCAAGTAATGTCACCAAAACGTGATTCAAGAGAATGAAGGATTTTGAATTTCGTGTCATACCTCTGAACGGACGGACGTAACGGGTATATAAGGTGTCTAAATATATATTTAGAAACGAGAAGTTAGAAATTCACTTTTGTACCCTACCGGAATAATGTCCAAAGTTGTATTACATTAAAAAATATTAACTCTTGTAGGGTTCTAACAAAATTTCCGAAATAATTTTCTTTATATTAAAAGTTTTAGAGAAGTAACGCCTAAGTAATATGTGGAGGTTTCCAGATGACTTTTAGTTTAACATTATTATTGTACATAAAACAATTTTAAATAATGTTTATATATATTATTTTTTATGTTTACATATTTCATATTTTACATAAGTACATTTCTCGCTAGAGAAATATTATCGAAGGGTCAAATTTCACTAGAGATATTTTTTGTGAATAAAATTTTACTAGGTAAATAATAATTATAACCACACCTGTTGTTTTATATTTGTGCTCAGGAACGATGTTGGTTATTTATTCAAAATATTAAGACCCTTACCTTCCATATTTAACGAATAATAATAATTTAAATTAAATTACAAAAAAAGCGTAATAATACGAACACCAATGTATTGTTTGTATTTTTGTTTTTAATTAAATACATAATATTATAATATAGTAGTTAGGAATAATTAATTTTTATAGTTTTACGATACGAATTGTAAATATGATAAAATATGCGTTTTTATTGTGCAAGTCTCGTAAATCAAAATTAAATATAACCCTTAAAAAATAAAAATACATTCGCATACGATTAGTCATAATATTATTATTAAAAAAATATGAGGTATGTACACTTATTATACACGAGTGTATATCTTTACCTTCGTATGTTTTTATACGGAGTAACATTGAGACATGTAAACTTAAATAATTAATATTTTATTTAATTAAATTATTTTTTTATTAAATTGTGAAATATTTTATAATTTATCCTTATATTACATTTATGATAACCATTTGGTTTCCAGTTTCATGTTTTTAAATTAGGTATTGAAAACATTTTCTGTTTTAGTTTTAGTGAATATCGGTATTTTTGGGTACTAATAGAACATTTTTTTTAAATATATATAAACCAAGTTAGGAAAGCCCAATCAGTGAGAGTTTCTAAAGTAATATAACAATAATCTATAAAATATAAAACAAAATAAACAATATCCATCTCCCTAGTAACCAAATTAACAATCGTAACTACGTATTTTTAATCAAAGGTATTAGTAACTACGGACAGACTGACGGATACAACGGGGATATAAGATATTTAAACTTATATTTAGAAATGTTTCTATAGAAACCTAAAATTAGCGTTATAAAGTAATAAACCACTATCGATTCTATCTATTGCATTATGTTAGAAATAAGAATACCTTAGTTCGTTATTTTGAAGTTATATTTTGTAATAATATACTATTATCACTTAGTGTTTGTGATATCATATTTTACATTATTCCTGAATGCAAAATGCCTAAAGAAAACAAAATCGGTAATATCACGATTTAATATTAAGATCAATTTTCTATCTTCTAAAATTTAAAAACTAAAAAAATTCTTGTTGCAGGATTTTATTCAGATTTTAAAAAAATGTCCAGTTGGGTTTATAGGTTGGTAATATGATTAGAAGTTTTTAATTTTAGTTCCAAGCCGGGATTTACTATAATAGTGAAAATGATAATGATAATGAGCTATTAAACAAACATTGTTTAATATAATTAGTGTACAAATTACACTTTACAAACTACACGAAATTTTAATTAATAATAATTTCCAATAAATTATTGTATTCTTTAAAGGTAGGTACCAACATTTAGGTACATTTTAGATGTCATTATTATAACTGTTAAAAGTTATATTTATATTTTCATTAGTATCGAGCAACATGTTTTGGTCTAATTAATCTAATTAAAATTTGTACCTATATATTTTGTTTTACTTTTATGTTACTTTTGTACTTCACTAAAATGTAGATAAAAGTATTATATTTTATTCATTATTTGAAATGTAAATACAAACTAATTAGTGAAATAGTTTTGACTATAATAATACGAGTATTATACTTTACTTTATTAAATAAGTATAAAATATTACAATGAAAATCTAAATTTTAAAGAAATTTTTTAAATTATCACGGCAAAAATAATATTTATAATATGTACCTATTGCCCTATTATATCAGAGGGCAATAAACGCCAAAAATGGAAAAATGCGTTTTTATATAAAAATAATTCTTATTTTAAAGCGCGTCTCTTTTTTTCTAAGAAAAATGATATACTAAGGCAAAAAATTAGCACCAACCAAGTATTATGTAAAATGTGTCTTCGTTATGCCGTAATTTTATTTAGTATAGTGCAAATACGTTTATTTTTATTTCAGAATGACTAAATATTAATTAATATTAATACATAAATATTAATATTTATATATGCCAATAGTATAGATATAATTTGATTTTAAAATAATATTATAATTAATATGTTGGTATAAACTTTGTTTCTAAATTTATTACTACAAGGGTAATTATTAATGATAAGATAGATATTATTTCCTATAGCTTATTGATCATATTTAAACTTAAAAGCACATTTTTTGATATATTATAAGATCTAGGTTTTGTTAAGTTTTATATGTATAGGTATACTAAGGAAGCATAAATTCATATTTTTTATTTTCCTTATCGAAAATTACTCAACTCTATTTTAATATGGGTTCTAACGATTTATATATATATATATATATATATATTGTAATCTATTTTTTGTGAATATAATTGATTAATAAGATTTAGTAGATTATTAATTTATTTCGGTAACGAGGTAAAAAATGATAATATTACCTAATAATATAAATAATAATATAATAATAGTAATAAATACTTATTATACCTAATAAATTAGAGAAAGTAAATTTTTTCGGAACTATTTTTAATTATTTAAGTTAATTGGCGTTTACTACCCTTTGGCTTAGAAAGGCAATGTAAATTTATCATACCTCATAGAAAACACGATCATGCATGTCAACATTTTAAGGATAAAATCTAGAAAGGATACTGTACTAAGTATTTATTTATGTATTTCTTCAAGAAATGGTTTATTAAACATTAAATTATTCGTTATATCATTGTGATGTGGAAAATGATTTTACAATTGATTCACGGAGTAAAAATATTTATAATTTAAAAATCATATACAAAATATACCTAATAAAATATTCAATTTAGATAATATAATAATAATTTTAAATAATTGAAAAACAATACATTCAAATTTACAACTTTTCAAGAGAAAAAAATTATATTTTTTTTTATCGGACATATATATAATGTTGAAGTATATTTTTATTACTTGATATATAATATATATGATTACCTAGCAAATTTTAATTATTTATTATGATAAACACAATAATTATCATAATGCTTCATTTTTGGGTTTAATGATTTAAATTTTTACGAGTTTGGTTTTAAAAATTATTAAACGTTTTTTTCAGTATTACTTTCTAATAAAAATTTAAAATTGAGTTATGATAGTTAAAAATAAAAATAATTTTCGAGATTATAGACTATAGAAATTGCAAATATTAGAATTCGTTCGAAATGAAGAAATTATTATTACTTTTCAATATTCTTGTAAAGTATAAGTATAACCGAACAAATATAAAATTAAAAAAATATTTTTGTGGAATATACATTTAAACACAATACGATTGTTATAATTAAATAATAATATAATGATACTTCACAGTACAAATTATGAAATTATCTGTCGTATTACAAATATCTAACCAAATTATTTATTGTTAAAACTTGATTTTGATGAGTTAACGTATTTGGTTGTCAGTTTTGACAAACTGTCTAAATGTGGCCAAATATATACGCATGTTTACCAATCTATATAATATAATAATTGTGTATGTTATATAATAGATGATGTAATTAATTATTATACAATTACTACTCTTATTGGGTTTGAAGCATATTAATATATAAAAAATAACAAAAATATTTAGTTTTATATTCTGTAATAAATGGACCTACCATTTACAGAAATCAAAAAATAAATTATGAAAATGTTTAAAAATCCTAGCTATTACTGAACTATAAGATTTCTGAATATTTTCAAGACATATTTTTTGATTTTTGTAAAAAGTAGGTCAATACTGGTTATTTTGTTATTTTTTATTTTTTATTAAAACGTATAATTGACTATTTCATAATATTTTTTTATATCTAAAATGGTAAAAGGTAAAATTAAAATAGGCGAATATTATTATGATATTATAATTAATAAGACGATATAAATATATCATAATACTTCTACATATTCTATAGAATAATATATACGTAATATATAGAATTATAGTTTATCCCATGGATTGTGATTTTGGTATCCATACTTTCAAAACAAAATACTAAATAATAAAAAATAAAAATCATTTTATCTTATAATTTCTAAGTTATATCTTACCTGTAGATTAAATATGCCATCAATAATATGAATTTCAATCATTATTCGGATGGATAATATTATTTTTTTCCGAAGAAAAGCAATAAATATTAGGTCTATTCTCTTCAATTTTGACGAAAATCAAAAAGAATACGGTTTCATAAGTTATTATATTTTTAGTATTCATACGACGTCGTGAATCGTATACCCGATGATATTTTTTAAACAAAATATGTGTGCGAAAAGCTCCTCAAAGAAGTCTAAATTTAATAATACCAAATATTAAATAACGCAAAAAAAAAAAAAAAATACAAATTTTTTTCCCTCGCAATAAAATAATACATAATATGTGGGACTCACTACCCACATTGTGGGTCGTGTATTTATTTTGTCCGGCAAACTAGCGAAACTTAGGTACATATCAATGGTTTACGCAGGATTTTCCAAAGGGGGGGGGCTAAATAAAGTCAACACTAACTAAATGACATAAAAACTGATTTAGTTCATGAAAATACAGTATAATACTCTTTATAACTACCTATATTAAAATGTTAGTTAGTATATTTTATTATCCATAATATACGAAATTTCAAACCATATACCTATGTATTTTTATAAACTTTACATAATGGCTCATTATTTGTTCCAGTAGGCAGTAACCTATCTGCCTATTCTTTAAGGTAAATTTTAGATACTGAGTGCATCGAGGAATCTCTTGCAAGAATGTGTAATGATATTTATTTTTTTATTTTTTCTCGGCACAACTGTTAGGAAAAATATTAGTTGAGTAGGAGTTTTGATTTTTTAGTGGAAAATTAATAACTATTCTAGTTGGTTCGTTTTAAAGAGACAATCTTTCGATTTTCCCAGTAGTTTTCTCAGGAAATGAAAATTATCGAAAATAATGAAAAAAATTAAAAATTTAATAAATCAGAAAATAATATTATACCCAACTTGGCTTAGATTGCTTTTCTAATTCCATGATTGATCTTTTCTTTCAAATCTAATATCGTAATATAACATTATCCTGTAATTTCATGTTCATTTATAAACATTTTATAATATTATGCTTTTATTATAAATAAACATCACATTATTACACAGGCATGAGAGGGAAATTAGCCCCCTTATCCTCTCCCACAACGAATGTTACTGGTACATATAATACGGATATAGACGTGGATAACTCTAGAAAACCATAATCGAAAATCTATATTATTACTAATATATCAGTATTATCACCGATCTAGTATATATACCGAGTATGTCTCTTTCATAATAATTGATAAAAAAAAAAAATAACCCAAAAAATAAATAATTTCTTTATAATAATATACAGAATGTATCTAGATACAGCTGGTATTATTTATTTTTATATTTTTGTAAAAAAGAATAAATAATGAATTGGTTCTCGGCGAATGAAGTTTCTATTGTACCTATAGGTATTATTATATTTCATAAAATAGTATCCTCACCTGAAAAAATATCACAACGCAAAGGAATCATTTTGATATCGAAGTAAAATTGAAATAAAGTAAAATAGTTTCTACATCTAGTCGTTCATATACATCGTATAAAAAGTAATAATATATAATTTTATATAATATACATTTTTCTATAACAAAAATGTAAATTTGTAAATACAAAACTACATCGATAAAAATAATTTTTAAATTCCTGTTTTTGAAAATTAAATTATATTTTCAGTCATACAACTCATTTCTGGGTGTACGTTAAAGAGATATGTATTGGTTACATTTTTGAGAATTAATGTTGCAATAATAGTACATTATACTTTACGATAACTATTAAAGTGTTTAGGTAAATAAAAGTACGGCTCATTTGATTTGCCACTGTGTAGTTTTAGGTCCTATTGTAATTGGTATCAAATTTAATATTCAATACACATGCATCAAAAAAGGTGGTGCATTGAAAACAGTGGTAATTCATATGCCCAACGTAGGCAATATTCGAGTATAACGTTTAAATTGATTTTATTTCTAAACGTATATACCACACAGACTGTCTAGTTTTATTTTTATAGAAATATTACAGCTCGACCATCACGTAAGAAATAATTGTATATAGAAAAGTTACATTTTAGGATAGAAGAAATAAGAAAACAAATTAAAGTACGGGATCAGAAGTTAAAGAGAAAAACAATAAAGTTGAGAAAGGTGAGAAAAAAGAATGTGTCTGGTACGAGACCGAGAAGGATAATCAAAAAAATAAAAATAAAAATGCAATAAATGTGTCGTCAGAGTATAACAGGGACGCAATCCAGATAAGTGAATTAAGAGAAAACTGTGACCGAAACAATGACAGGAGGAAGAGAATATTATTGGGAGAAGGCGAGATCTAGCGATGAATCAGAAGAAATTATGAGGAAGTGATTTTTAACGGAAATGAGTGGTGATTCCAACATGATCGGAAACTTAAGAAAGGGTATAGGATTTTTGGGAGTTGTAAGTTGGTAAATTGAGAAAATTATAATGTATAGAGAAGAGATAGAGTCATGTATTATGAGTTGATGAGTTAGATTTTAGAGAAAGTATGCAACATTGATAAAAGAATGTATTTAAGATATAATATTATGGTCAATTGAAAAATAGTATTCAGTCGAAAAAGAAAAGAAAAAGAAAAAGAAAAATTTAGTGAAATAAAAAAAAAATTATTTGTTAGTACTGGACCAGTAGACTTTTGTTATAATATTTTTTTTCTATACCAAATAATGGATAAGTTTAACATCACTATAATAAATAATTACATATATAATATAATATAATAAGTTTAATTGGACGATTGGTAAAATACGTATAAAAGTCTAAAAAAATGTATCAACATTTCACAACTTTTTATTATTTAAATTTCAATATAAGTTACATTATAACTCTAAACATAATAATGTTATATCTTTTAATCTAAAGGACTTTAGAGAACATCATATGCTTGGTTTTAAGGGGTTATACATAGGAAATTTTCATAGTATTTCAAAAAATATGATAATAAAACAATTTAATAATGTTTAAATACATTTAAAAAGTATTTTATAAGTTTTCCTATGTCAGTTAATTTTTATTATTGTGTAATCACAATATTTTTTAAAAACATTATAAAAAGTGCATGTCGCTTTAATTTTACAGTTCTCTTCAAAATCAACTAATGAATTAGAAAATTTTATATAATTATAATAATAGAAAATTCTAAATAACTAGAAAAACTGTACTAGGATAACTATAGGATTATTACGATTTAATTTTTTTCTGTTGGATAATGATTGCATTTTTACTTTAGGTAGGAGAAATTAGACTTTGAAGGTTCAATTTTTTTTTTTTTTTGTTAAAGTTCGATATATGTCGTCAACTGAACTAAATCTATAACACTCCCGTCGGAGTTCCGAGTAATATTTTTCTAATGGGATTTTCCTATACGATCGAGAAAAAAATATAATTAAACCGACACAAATCTATCACTCAATACGACCTAATCGGAAAAGGTTTAGTGTATATAGTTGTATATTTGATATGCCAGACGACGTCTATAAAATTAATTGTATTTGTACACCCACGAGTATTTCGAGATTACGTGTTGTTTTCGAATCTTTTTCAATTTATTCTTCAGGTAAATACCTATGTAGGGACTATTGTATACGAGTGTCTGTGGGGATTTCGTCGGCGCATGCCATGTAAAACATCAAAAAGGAAGAGTTTGGGGTTTGAATTTTTTGATTATGTTTGAATGTGCACGTAGTATTTTATTGTATACATTTAGTAAATGTATTTTTTATATAAGTACGAAACCTCTAATTAAATTTTTGTGTTATATAATTTGTGTACCTACTAAAATTACATATATGATAGGTTTATGTGATTTTAGTTCCCAATTAATATTTTATAACGTAAAATGTATCGGTTGACACTTGACAACAATTTAAAGGTTTTAGATATTGAATTATTTAACAAAATATTGTTGGTGCATATTTGAATGTCTGTAGGCATGATGAAATGTCTAAAACAATTTTTTTTATATGATGTTTTTATGTAAAATTTAAAGGCGTTGTCATTCGATTTGTTAAAAGTTGACCCTCTACTATCCATCCAGTTTCATACTACAATTATATCCCTATTTCGAATATTTATAGGAGAAAGTTGCTGTAAGGTGCAATTTTGTTTCACCCTTGAACGAGTTGTATATTATAACTGCGATGGACGGATGCACGAACCGGAAGAATGGAATGAATTCGAGCGATTATATGATGTTTGTGTGCAAGTTTAAGGTTGTATTTTTATCCTTTTCCTCCATTTACAGACGTGTACTTTATACGAATATATAATCTTCCTGGTTCTCGCCCCCCCCCCTTCTGCAGTTATCACACGTGTAGAAAACTGTCAGTTTTAATAATTTAAAATTTATATTTTCGTTTCGAGAAGAATGAAAGACTTACTACAGGCATGCGTTATGTCATTTCCATGACATTTTCTCGGGTAAGGATTACGCTTGTCACTATATCTTGGAGGACCCAAGAAGGATTTTCGTGTCTGGTCGCCCATCAGGAGCATCAGTGGTGTTATTATAATGCGCGTTCGCCCGGAATGTATTTAGTTACATTTTTGTGAATTGCTGAAATTTCTAAAATTATATAGAATCAAATTGGTTGGCATCAAAACTTCCATTTAAGATATTCAAATCGGAAAAATGGGAGACAAAAATAAAAAAAAGGTAGTTTGCTTAAATTTTTCCTTAAAAATCGAAAAAAAAATTTCAAAAAGGCAGAAAATGAGTGAAAAAAATTTTAAAAAATATAATTTCATACATCATACAATACGGGACAAAAAGCGTTCTGTTTGAAATCGGATCAAAGTGACAATTTCGTAAATTATGAGATGTATGGTCATTGGTCACCCTTTACTATATGTCTAAATTAATCTTTTATATTATTAATAATTATAGATATTTTGTAGTAAATTTTTAAAATCAGAATCTATAATATACACACAACACATTAAAAATATACATTTTCCACTAAAATAAAAAATCTAAATAATATACATATATACATATACCTATATACATACATATAAAATAATATATATACTGTTATAATATATTATACATTAAGTCCTGTAAAGTATTTGATTAAATATATTTACACTTTCTATCATAAATATGTACGTGTTGTATTATTATGTTTTTGAGTTTTTGTAATCATTTTAATATCTATTATTTTATTAATTATTTATCGCATAAAATAATTGCTAAGACTTAGTTGAGTGGAACTTAAGGTTAAGACCTACAAATATAATATAAAATAATACGGTTATTTAAAATATTCACATGTGTATAACCTTTCTATTAAATATTTATATTTGCATTTAAATACATACCAATTATCTGTATTTGTTCTTAAATACATTTTTATTAATATATTTGTGTTTCTATTCAAATACAATTTTAAAAGTATCTTTTACAAGACTGTATATATTGTAAACTATACTAAATTATAATGTATTTTTATATCTACCTATACATATAATTACAAAGTTCATTTGTTTGTGCGGAATATAAATCTATACGATTCAACTGATCGACATCAAATATTGGATAGATATTTGTCATATTTTGGAACTGAGTATAGTAATATTTGAAAAAATCTGTCCTCAGGAAGAATTTAATTAGTGAAAAAACCTTATGCAGTAAAATGCATATTAATTTTTTATTAATTTTTGAATAATTAATGGATAGGTATATCGATTGATTCATAGATACCTATTAAACTGTAGTAATAATAATTTAATATACTATAGAATAGATTAGGTACGTAATTAAAATGTCATTTAAATATTCCTATTGAAAAAAGGGCTTGAAAAAATCCGTCCACGTTGGAGAATGTAATCACTAATCACACAGTAAAACGTTTAATATATAATTTTATTATTCATTAATCATTCATATTATTTGTATTTATATATTATGTAAATGTTTAACATTTTCATTGATGTTATTTGCATGTATTAAATAAATAGCAATACAAATATGAAATTCATATTTTTATTTATATATAGCTAGATTGAATATACAGAATAGTTAGTATAATCGCATAAGGATCCATGTAACCACGTAATTAAAAAATGAACAAAATAATTAGTATACATGTGTTTGAAATATCTTCCATAATTTCTTAATTTGACATATTTGGGGCGGGTTTTAATAAAATTTAAAAAAAAGTACGTTCTCTTAGAAGGGTGTAATCAGTGAAAAATTTGATCACGCAATATAAAATGTATAAAATGCATATATTGTGTTTTTGTCTACTTTCTAATTACCAACGGTTACTATGATTTAATTAAACTAATGTATAATATATTATATAAATTGAAACGATAGATTCCACTTATCCTTCATAAGGAGAATAAGTTTATTATTATTATTATTACCCATAGACGGATAATAATGGGAACTTTGGTTGAATTTCATAATTCCCTTTATTGTAATAAAAAAAATATAAATGTATATATATTATTAATGTAAATTAATTATTAATTTAAAATAAACATATAGTTTACAACAAAGAATAGTTTGACAAATACCTATTATTTGGAAATTATAAAAAAAAAAAAAATTTCACATATTTTATAAATTTATAAATATATAAATAATTGTTATAATATTTTATATAATGTACTCGTACAAGTATATTAAATGTCAAGTTTATGGTAATAGAAATTAAAAATAAAATCTATCTATTCCCAGGCAAATAAGTTGTGGAGAAGATGTGTAAAGATAAATGGAAAAAAAGGTGGATGGGATAAAAAGTGTGATATAAGGTTAGCGGTTGGAAATGAAAAGGATGCGGGAGATCGAATTCAGTGGAAATGCAGGACTAGAATGGCCGACCCCAAATGCTGGATGAATCGGCAAAGGAGAAATAGAAGAAGTCGGTTTAACTGAAATAAGTACGTTTAAATCTTATTTAATTGAACCTGTTTCTTACTCCACGTGGTGTGTAACAACAAATCGGGGGATATTTTCGAATTAAATGGTCCAAGTGAGCCTAGCGACCGAATGATCCAGCCCGGTTTATTATGGTGCATCCGATGTTGACTATGTACTGGTATCGATGTTATAGTATTGCAAGCAAGATTTGGAAATATCGTTTTTTTCAAAATTGTTTTCTGGGACGTTAACAGTATAATTGTATATTGACATTTAAGTAATATAGCCGAAATATTATAGCCAACAACGTTAATAAGTTGTTAATTATTACCACGAGAAACGGATAATATTGAACTTTATGGTGGTCAATATTCGTATAAATGAATATTACAGGTAAAAGACAGTGGCTATTTACAAAGGGATCGAGTTATGGAATTTATATAGGTACACAGTTTTGATTTGAAATGTTCCATACAAAGTCTGTAGAATAGTTAACCTAATATAAATTTTGTGAATATATATGCACGCTCTATAGTCAATACTTTGTCTAGCAAATAAATGCACTGAAAATTGGCTGAAACTTCACAACAAAGGACGTCATAACGCATTTTAGTTCAATACCTACATAATATGCTGTATACATAATTAGCATGTAGGTATTCGTAATTTTACATTTAAATAAATAGCCACTTTCATTTAATATAGAACTCATATTTTATAGCAATAATATCACTTTTTAATGTAAATATGCGCACTGAAAAGATTAAAATATTGAAAATTTCTTAAAATTTGTAATATGTATTAGGCATTTTGATATCCCTCCCCCCAAACCTCATTTCAATCCAACAATCTGATGATACCTGACCTAGATACATATATATATATATATATATATTGAATAGTAAAAAATTGTTTAGTATAAATATTATACTAAAGTAATACTTAAGAGGATGCCACACACCCACATTTTAAGGGGTTTTTTATATGCAATTTTAAGAATATTTTTAGAAAAATGTAAATCTCATAATTGAAAAATATTGAAATAAATTTCAGAAGTAATTAAAAAATAGTCCTATACCAGTAATATATTTTTATTGTGAACTATTAATAAATAACTATTAAAAACTAGGTAAAACATGTTTTGGGAAATTCACGTTTCTAAGAAACTGACTAACTGATTGTAGCATTTGATGACCTCTATACAAATTGAAACATCGTAAAATAATCTAAATTTTTTCATGGGCCATTTTCGATAAAATTATTAAAACTCAACTTATAAGATTTGAAATTTCCCAAAATTTTTTATTTTTAAAAGTCTTATAACTCGACTAACAATAACTTTATTAATAATCGCCCATGTAAAGATGTAGATCATCTTATGATCTTAAATTTTTTATAGGGGTTATTGTATGCTAAAATAATTGATTTCTCTAGAAACTCGCATCTCCCGAAGCATATTTCATGCGCGTAAACACGGAAATGTGGCATCCTCAATAGTATATCCCCTTAGCTCATACAATTTAATTTTTAAATTTAAAAAGAGCATTTGTTTCTAAAACCAGAATTGATAATTTTGTATATAAATATTGTTTAAATTATAACAGTTTGGTTTTTTTTCATTTTTACAAAAATTTGTTTTTGTAAAAAAAAAAATAAATCCCTGAATGTTAGAGCTTTATGCAGTGATATTGCCTATATAGGACTAAATATGCCACTGTAGTTATTATCTATGAGGTGCAAGTTCTTTATCATCATTATTGTCTCCTAGAGAAATTTGATAAATCTAAATATTTTTTTGTGAATTATAAATTTATGTTCAGTGAGCATTATTTTAATTATAATTTTATAACTTAAAACCGAATAAAATATCGTCTGTTTTATATTATCGACAATTTATTTTTAATGCACACTCTATATTATCTATACTATCTATGTGAGGAAATAGAGTATTCTCTATGCTGGAAAATGCACGGAATGCAGATAACGCTTTCTAAATTATTTTTGGTTTTTCAAGCGTGTTCATTAATATATTTTTTTTTTAAGTTATATAAATAATAATATATATTTAGATAACAATATTTTATTTAAATAAAAGATAAAAGATAAATAATTTAAAATATTAAACTCCTAACGTAATGTTATCCCTTAGACACTTGTACACGTCGTCACAAAATATGAAGATTAATATGTATTATTATTGTATTTTCGACCATTTACTACGAATGTAAAAGTGAACAAATATTACAAATACAATAGCACCTCTAACTGCATATATTGTAATACCTAAATTACAACAGTTTTTAAAATTTTCAATAAAAAATGTGGCCAATAAAAATAAATATTTATATTTTTAATGTTAAGAAACAAATAAAAAACTTCAATAAAATATAAATACCTATAATCATAATATTTAATATGTGTATGTACTCGTATTATAAGTACCTATACAGTATGCATGTTTTATAAAATAAGTATGGTTTGAAATAATTTCGAATCTTGGTATTATAAAAATCAACTCGGAAAAGATATTTCAGATTTTGGGGTATTTTTAATATTACATTATCGAGGATTATTATTTCGATTTTTATATATTTTTTCTAGGATTTCGTCCTTATTTGCTGAATATCATCGCATCACTGTCATTCTTACTATATGCTTGTTTATATTATATAGACTGTATATATATGTATACGACGCAAATCGTACTTACCCAACAATCAGCACGATGCAAAGATGGAAATGTTAAAAAAAATAAATAAAAATTTGGAATAAAATTTCGATTTTTGTGACTTTATACGTAAATATCAGACGACGCGAGAAAGCGGTATGAGCGATCTTCAGCGCAGAAACGCCCGTCGTCGAATTCGTCGGTGACAGAACTGCCAGTGTACCCTTAACGGAATGACGTTCTGACCACGAGGGCACGATTTTCAAGTTGGCGCATGACTTTACGGTCGGACCCGGCGATAACGGAAAGAAACATATTGAAAAGACGTGGGTGGGCTTAGGTTAGGTCTAAAATCATGCAGGTAATAAAAAGTGATTGAATGGTATTTTGATCGAAAAACAGATGATATAAAACTACTACATAAATAATTGAAATAAAAAACAAAATTAAATTAATAATGTACTATCAGAACGCTACAATGACAATTTTTCAATAAAATACCAGCATTAGGATTTTAGCATTTTTATCAACTTACAAAACATATTAGAAATACGAAACAAAAAATAAATTATAGCTAACAATATTATCAATTGCCCTAAAAAGTAATCAATACATACTTCACCCCTCCATTTTTTATTCTTAATATTCTATTTCAGATTTTTAATTTTTTTTTTTTTTTATACTATATTCTCAATATTTGGATTTTATATCTTTTTAATTATATCATATACTATTATACGTTATGATGATATAATATTGGATATAAGGAAGATGAGCGCTATTGGAGCTGAAGCTCTCCCTTCAAATATTGTTAAATTGTTTATTTTTAAAACTCTTGAAACATTTAAAAAAAAATTCTAGTTTATTCTAGCGTATAATAATTATTATATCTTAAAATTAAACAATCAGATGTTTGAATGAAAAATGCAAATTATATGATAATTAAATATACCAAGTGGTTTTTTTATTGTGAAAATACTAAATAGTATAAGTACTTATCTGAAATTATATTTTTTTATAAAAAAAATTGATATATTGTATATGATGTAATCTTGTATTACTAGTTATACGTATATTCATAATTTTAGATCTAAACAAAAATATTACTGATTTTCCGAATTCTACAAATAAATATTTAAAAGTTTTAATAATGTATAAAGGAAAATTTTATTCCTGGAAATTAGTGTTTTAAAAATATTTTTATTGATCGATTTAAAAATATTATATTGAAAATAACTTTTAATCGTTGTCTGTAGTACAATTTTTATTAAAACCTTAGTAAAATATTAAATGATTTGAAGAGAGTAAATTTTACTCTCTGAAAATATATAATTAATTTTTTTTTGCCGTCCGTGCAGTAGATTATTAGTTTTAAAATATACTGCCGATATAATAATAATGTCATAATATATATATATATTAACTACTTTTTATTGTTGACATTATTGAAAAAACAAAATTATGTTCTCATATTTTTTAATCGTGTATTTCGAAATATTATTATTGTAGCCTTGTACATTATGGGTTTTTTATGATCATATATGGTGGTAATTTTGAACGACTACCCTGGACATTGTGTCGGAAATATAATGCTATACCAATTATAGCTGGCATTAAATTCAATAAAATGATAACTATTATAATGTAATATGTATAATAATTTGAATTTTTTGTGTACTTCATCACTAAATCTTTAAATGATTTACCCAATAACGACTATATTTATGTCATCATTAATATTTGAACTTGTCGTCATCGTTGTAATAATAATAAGTTCGGTTAATGTTGAAACATTACAGTATTATATTGTACTCTATTGTGGAATTAAATACATATGACAATAAAAAACAAAAGAGTTGGATTAATATCATAAATAGCCAATTAAGGATAAAGGATTAAAAATGTACGTAAATAGGTTATGTAATATAATTTGTTTCGTTATCACTTTTTCAGTTTAATTTTGGTTTTCGATATCTATATTATTCATAAAAATATGTATTATATGATGGAATAACCAATAAAATATTTTTACGTTTTAATAATGTTCCAGACCAATATAGACTTAAAGCGTTATGGATTCATAAAGTTCCATAGTCTCCAGAACAATGTACGCTCATAACGTTATAGATTCATTACGATTCGAAACAAAATACTCTCCGAACGTTATAAATTCACAATATACGCTCATAATATTTTAGATTCATTACGTTCCAGAAGAATATTTGTCATAACGTTATAGATTCATAACATTCTTAAAAATTTTGCGTTCATAATAGCTATATCTATGTTGAATATTTAATAATCATTATGTGACGTAGAGTCTATTTTCTCAGTTCTCCTAAATTCAAATTTGAAATTTCACTTAAACCAACCGCTTGTGCTTTCATGTGCGTGATTTTTCGATCATTTGTGCGTCAATATCCATGGAGTTAATCATAAATCAAGTTATAGACGCACCGCAGAAATGACATTCCTTCCCATATTCGAAAAAAATTATCATAGTTATGGCTATAGGTGGGGGAGGATTTAGATATTTATTGTGTCAATTATTGTATTACGTTAAAAAAATTTCGTATTCAAGGCTTGAGTTAAAAATTGAATTTATAAATTTATTAAATTTAAAGAAAAACGCTTAATGATAGGATAATAAGAAGGGGGGGGGGATCCCGACGTTTAGTACGGTCAATTATTATTTTACGTTTAAATAAAATTCGTATTCACTCCGTTAGAATTCAAAACTTATTATTAAAATTTTAAATATTTTGAACAACATGATGAGCAAATTAAATGATTTTTTTTGCTCCGAAGTTTTACCATGAGGAGCAAATCAATGTGATTTGTTCTGGAGTATTATTGAAGGAGGTGTAAAATTGGAATTTACTCTAGATTTCTGAATTTTTGTAAAATAATTTTGATAAATTAAATATAAATTATGACCCTAAACACGAAATCAATCAAGTTCCAGCCTTTTTTAAATTTAAAAGTTTGTAGTAAATTATAATATTCATTACAATCCAATACATATAAACCATTTTCCTTAAGATTACGCTCACAAATTTACTAAAAATTATGCTTTTCAAATAAATAATTATAATATTACATACCTACCTTCATGTTTTTAGTATTCTAGCACTGTGTACAGCTTTACAATTTTATTTATTTTTACTTTAACTATTTTAAAACCCACTATAATAATTTTGTAATTCTATAAAACTAATACCAAAATTTATATATACACCTCTAATATGTACTTTTTAAAAAATGTATTTTTTTAATTTATTGAATAAACATTATTATTTTTATAGCTATTTCAATTATGCGATGTACATATACTCCGTCCAATTATATTTTAAATATGGGCTATCAAAATGTGTGGTATTATTACGCTATGCGTAATACGCGTTTTGCATTTTAACAGGGAAATAATTGTCGAATAAACATTTTAAGATAACCAAATTTCTATTTTTTAAGTACTTTATTTTCACGTAATAAAAAAAATTCAAACTATTTAGTTGTGTAGGTCCTTTATGTATTTATTTTATTTTATAAAGGAGAATAATATAGGTTTCATTGAACAAGTTCGTATGGGAGCCTATGAATTCACATTATTATATATATAATCCAACGTATACAAATAATATCTGTTTTCTATCTATAAAATAATAATAATATGAATATACATAAAACAAATTAAAATACAAATCAACCAGACAAAAATGTTAAATATTATAATGTAAAAATTAATTCAAAATCGAAGGTATATATTATATGAGACCACTAATTTAAATAAATAGAATTGTTCTAGCTAAATTGGGTTTTTGTAACTATTGAAAAAAATTACGATGTTTTTTATCTGATGGTAACACATTCTATTGTAGATATGTGTAGTATTGATAAACGTAGTTTAATGAAAATTTTAAAAATAACAGGTAATCAATAATCAGTTTAAATCTGTTTTCTAAGTTTTATGATTATTTTTTTTGATTAAAACCCCCCCCCCCCTTAATATTCATGATTATTGCTTCTCGATTTAAAACTTTTTGGTTTTTCAAGTTAACCACTTTATATGATAATAATGATAATAAGTTCATTCATATATTGCAATAATGTCTGCTATAGACAAAACAATAAAATTGGGAACTATTTTCAAATATTTCGTTATCATTGATTATTTAATTTTATTTACCGACATTCAGATAAAATTTCCTGTCAAAATGTATAATTTATAATATTTGTAATAAATAATGATGTAATATTTGCATTTTGGGATAGGTATGATCGTAGTTCTTATTGGTGTTATTTTGAACATAAGTGGTAAATTTTGTTAAAATTACCGGTCAATTCATAAAACGATAACTAGAATAATATAACATTGGAACACAAAGAATAATTTTAAATTACCGGATAACGGTGCTCCTAGACTTAGAAAAAAAATCCGGAAATTGATTTACGGTTCTTGAAAAAAATGTTTTTTTCTTTACCAGTTTTAATAAAAACCACTTATCGATTTTAAATATAAAAATAAATAATATAATAGTATTTTAATGATACATAGGATATTAATAAATTGCCAAATGGAAATATATTATATCTTCTTAATTACTACTTCCCCCAAATTATTATGCCACTCAGCCAATGTTTGTTTCCTCTTAGTAAATATAATTTGATAGATATGAATGCTTTTAGTCAATACTGCAACACGGGTACATATACTCGTATGAAATTCATGAGGAAACTGGAAAGTTAACGATCACTTGAATAGTTAGTATAACAAAACTATCTATTTATACGACGCAAAGACAGAAAATTATGCAATATCAGCAAAAGGTAGTTTTACGGCCGATCAAATAGAACGTACAAAATATATAGTTTCGTAACGGAAACCAATCGATTGGAAACTCAGAGTCGAAGTTGTCTGTGACAGTGTGTAAAAGGTTCATGTTTTGTGGCAACAGTGATAGGATTTTATATTTATATATAGATTTTGATGACTTTTACACTTTTATTATATAAGCAATATAAAAAATATTATGCGATACTATAACCAAACAACAAATTTGTTTGTAGATTTAAAAATTAGAATATCTAAATTTGATTTTGCATCATTTTTAGATTTTAGATATTTTTTTTGTGAATAATGAATTTAATTAAAATTATTACATCATCTGATGATAGGTATCTCTATGAAATTTTAGATTCTGAGTGTAGCAAAAGTATTGTCATAATGTAAACAATTTTTCTACCATAAGGAGGGCTCCGATATTTATAAACTTACCCGGTTTCCGGTAGAAAATTACATCTAGTTGGCACTTTAAATAGGTGATCTTACAATTTTCATAATAGTTTTTTAATGCGTAAGGAAAAACTTCCAAAAAATGACAAAAAACGGCAAAAACACGACTTTGTCAAATAGAGATTTTTCATTTCTTCGTAATTTCGAAAATAATGAGTTTAAAATATTGAAATTTACATTTAATATGTAATTTAGTACTATATAAATTGGTTTTACGTTTATTTATTTTTTAAGTTCACACGCATGTCGTGCATAGTAATTTTGCTCCTACTAAATGAATTATTTTCATATCCATATTTTGTTTAAAATTAAAAAGCGGGTATAATTGACAGCTATTACATTGATATTGTTATACATATAGTATATTGTTTATGTTTCAAAAGTTTTTCAAACTAAATTTGATGATTACAATGATATTATTACATAGATAACGTGCTTAGTTTTCATTTTAAATTATACAAAATATGACACTGCACATCGGTTCCAAACGATAGTATATAATCAAATACGCGTCAAAATTGTTTTTCGTAGTTTTGTATATTTTATTCTGAGTGTTTTTTGTGAATTCAAAGTGGACGAAGTATAATCGCGTAAACGGAATATGACGACAAAATGTGCGTTTAACGCGGTGAGTGATTTTTGCGAATTTACCGACAAACGCATTCTAGCGTGGTCATTGCCACGGAAATAAATCAACATTATACCATGACAATCGAATACTTACAATATTCGTATATTATATAAGACACATTTGTGCATATTTTAAGGATTTTTCATTGGGTGACAACAATTACAACGAACTGTGCTTATAGGCATAATTTTTGGTAATAACTAGTTAAAAAATTTATTTTCGTTTAACTTTTTAACTCAACTAATTAAGTTAACTAGTTAAAATGATAATTTACTTAACTTAACACTTAATCCGTAATTTGTATAATAATTTAGTTAAGTCAACACGTAATAGAAGAAATTATTGTTGGCCTGTAATTTAATATTCGTACAAAGGTAACCAAATAAGTAGGTACCTAATACTTAATATTAAAAAAAAAAAATTCTAAAAATATTCTCGAGATTAAATTAAATTAAGTTAAATAAATATAATAAGTAATTTTATAACTTTAAACTTAACCAGTTACGTTTATTTTTGGTAACTTCTGAACTTTTAACTGAATGCATTTAGTAGACTACCAATTTTCGAACTTAATCTTTCATTAGTCACGCAATGTTTTGTAATATTTGTAGTAGCGTTGGGTACCTACACTTTTATCCCATTTCTGAATTTATTCAATAGCCAATCGACTTTTATTATTTATTTTACTAAGTACACCAATTTTAGAATGTTTTTAAAAAAAAAACTTGTTGATTCTTTTTTAAACATATCTTATGTTATAGGTACAAATTGTATTAAAAATAAATTTCGAACTAATCTTCGAATTAAAAATTGTTTGTTTATATAAATATAATTATAGGGATGTATTAAAGCATGAATAAAACAAAGGAATCTTAATTGCATTTTTTTATTGTATAAATACGTATAAATTGTCTATATAAACATGCATAATATCAATAGTTGCGCGGTGTAACTTCATACTATATCGATTTCAGAACGAGTGTACTACAACATAAAATGTCTTAATCAATAAATGAAAATATATCATTAAGCACGCCTATATATGAGCGGTAAACGGAAGTGGGTCTATCTTACAATTTAGTTTATAAAAACACGGTTGTACGTAAATATCCCGAGCGATTAACGAAGGTCTAAAATTCAAATAGAACCTTGGAAAAAATAAATGAAATAATTTTGAAATTATAATCGCATATAGGTTTAACTTTAAATTTAACCTTCAAAAATCGGTACGATGAGAAGATTGTCCTAGATTCTAAAAGTAAATGGTAAATATGCATTTTTCGGTTTTCCTTTATGGTAAACCCGATGACCGATAATAGTACAATTTAATCGTAATTTTCAAATGTATAAAATGTATTAAATTAAAAAAAAAAACGTTTACCCTTTAGGGTATCAATATTGAACTTAAAGATGGTGTAGCAAACCCCAAACATTGAGCTAAATGTACGCTCGCATAACACTATACATTCTCCGTTTACGATATTGTAAAATAGGTATGTATTACATACGGACGGCCCAAGATGACGAGTAATGACAGAAAACAAAAAAATGAATATTCCTTGATTATTCTAAAAACCGTTTTTGGAGTTTTGATTCGATAAATTCGGATACAATATGTATGCACTCAATTATAACCATATAAAACCGCGGCGACAACACCACTCGTGATTTGTCGGTTACGTAATCTATTGACAGAGTAAAACTAATAATGATGATAAAATAGATAGGGATTTTCACGATATTGTATGTACGTCGTTTCTCGCATGCAGTCGTACGTTCCTGACCGCCAGAAATACTGAAAACGTCTGAATTTATTATTGTGGAACTTATATTATGTGTAATATTTAACTCGCTGGTCGTGGAATGTTCAATTTTCTGGTCGATATTATTTTTAATTACACTTGTTCAATTAATGGGTGCCATAGTCATGAAAAGTGCGTGGTAGAAATATATATATATATATTTAAATTATTTTATGAATCAGATGAAATGTTGGCTGAAGAACTGTGAGATGTTTTGTGAGTTAATTTTGAGTATTTCTTTTTTACACTATTTTACGAGTAAATTTATTCACACTTCTATTATTTACTTCAGTATGTATAGGCATGTTAAGTATTCGAGACCAAATATATTTGAATAAAAGTATATCGGCACATTTGTTGGCATGTTTTTTAAATGGGGACTTGTAACTTGTTTTTAATTGCAAATATAATTGAAGTATTAGGTGCCTATATTGAATAATAAATAGGTGGTATTTTATTATAGTTTTTGCATTCAATCAAATATATTGGATACAAAACATTTATGTTAAAATTGTTTATCAATTGTAGTTTTTACAATGAACATAATAATACAATAATAAAAAAATAATAATTATCATATGGAATATGTCACCATCCATTATACAATGTTTTTTTTAAAGAATGTAGTTTTTAAACATACATACTATAGTTTCTTACTAGATGATCTGAATTTGGCTTATACAAAAATGCCTTCTTAAAATGAATAAACTACAGAATAGGTACATATTATGATATTCTATCTAATATTAATATATTTAGATACCTATATTAATAATTTCAAGAACATACCAGAAAATGTATTATTTACTATAAAACATTAACATAATTTAATACATATATGTATATTAGATAATAAGTAGTTATTAAATTATTTTTATAATTAATGTTTACTTTTCCTATAAGTTTAGCCGGTTTAGGAAAAATTCACAAAAATAAGAAATTATTTAACATGCATCAAAATTATTAATAAATAAATAATAAATTAGTGTTGTAATAGTTTGTTATTTATTTTTTAAATAATCAAACAATTTTGTTTTTGGTACTTCAAATTGCAGTCATCATCTATTTGGTTAAAAATTTTACGTACAATTTTTTTTTTCAATTTTCGTATTTTTAGTTAAATTTGGTCTATCTATAGTGATAGGTGGATTATCACTGCGAACCTCAGTGAGGCCTATCACGTGTATAATATTAAAATGAGACATAATTAAAAATTGTAATTACAAATTTACCTACTTACTTCTAATGTATGTTGCTACAATTAAAATGCCAAGTAAAAATATATATTATATATTCCTTATAGTAAGTGTAGTGACAAAAATAATTAGATTTAGGTATACAGTTTTTATTTTATTTTTTTAATTTGCAATAATTTTTTTGTTAGATCGTATTTAAAAAAGAATAACCATGACATTTTTTTGAAAATTAATTTCATTTTGGTAGTTATTTCATAGGCTATAAATTTAATCAAAACAATATAAATTCTGCGTAGCGTGATATTGTTATACTATGGGTTTGATAGACTGATAAAATAAATAAAGTTTAGGATTAAAATATTAGAATTATTTACACCTTATCTACTTTATTCATAATCGTATTACGCTTAAAATATTTTTTTAAATTAAAAACGTAATTTTATGTGTTAGATATAGAGACTGGAATTTGAATTAAAAATATACCTATATAAATATTAATAATTAACGATTAATTATTTTAAAATTATGTCAAACGTATTATTTTCAGTACAATTTTCTATTATTATTATTATTTTTTTTTTTTGTAGTTTACCTCATAAAAGTATTAATAAAATTTTGCGATTTTCTATCAAAAATACCTTTATTAATACTCGAAAATTCTTTCTCCGCTTATCGTTTTGATGTAGTAGATGTCATTCCTCACTATATGTATTGCATTTAGAAGTAAAGTTTTCTTCCAACAGAATTATTATATATAGGTACTTATCTAATATAATATTATAATATGTTTAATTTTAATTTACTATATAATTGTATATAGTTGGGAGCATTAAAATTCATGATAGTATTTAAATACCTAATATAAAATTACACTGGGTTAAATAATGACAATATAATAGATTGAACGTTTATTATATATGTCTAATTTTATCACAGTAAATACAATTTAAAGGTCAGGTACGCGATTCAAGGAAAAATAAAGAAGACGTGTGAACACGATTTTCTGAATAAAAATAATGTTATTCGAACGAATCTCGAAAAAATGATCCAATCGTAATAATTAAAAAGAATGAAAAAATTTAATGGAAATTATAACCTGTATAAACTCGTATATTTATGAACTAATCCTGTAACATAATTATATATTATATACTATCACCTACCTAGAACTATGATCTTTTTTACTGAATAAAAATAATAAATTATTACTAGGTATATATACTTAATATATATGTTTCATAGAGTGTTATCAGATTAAAACAGACCCAACGTTGAGATTCTGGCATAATTATTTACGAATTTTACCCCCTTCGGATAAGTCCATGTTTTTTTGGCAGATTAAATTACCCGCAGAGCAAATATTTTACTACAATTTTCGACTGTCTATACTCTATGCTGTAAATTCTACAAATGTTACCTAGGTACACTTGAATACTAGTAACCAAAATTTAGTATTAATCATTCGCTAACGTGTCCGACCATCATCCGTTTAAAATATTGAACACATTACGAAAACGTAGTAATGATAAAGATAATTTTAGAAGAAAAAAACATTTATTTTTATAAAGTCAATAAAATAAAATATAGTTCTGGCCATTAACAAAAATTATTTATCGGTTCTAATAATATACAGGTTTTTATTCTACATTTTTTTTATACTTACAACAACCTCCCTACCTCCTTGACATATTAAGAGATATTGCTAAGAGTAAATCCTCGAGGGACGGATAAACATAAATATAATTCACATTACGCTGGACGCGTTATAAACTTGAGTAAAAATGGTAATTAATTTTTAAATACATATTCCAAATACTTCATACTAATAATATTCCATAAGTATTTGAAATACTTCATAAAAGTATTCCAAATAATTTTAAAATACTTTTTTTGAGATTTCAATAACAAATATAGTACTTAATTATGATATTGTTATATGTAATGGTTTTTTTTCGTGTAAATTAATAAAGTAATAGAATTATTGATAACACACAACTAACAATTAATTATAAATTGTATCGAAATTTTAATATTCGAGTTTAAAATTGTGTGATTCATTTAAGTAATAAATGAGTAGATAATATTTATTTTTTACATTTTTTTTTTGTTATTATTATTATATACTTATAAAAAATATCAATATCTTATATTACTAACTACTGTAATTAATAAACTTATTATACTGAAAGAATATCAATAAATATAATACTTTCAAACTATTTATTTGATCAATGAAAATTATCATTATTTAAATCAACATATTTAAAATTGGAAAATAACATTACATTCAATATAGTAAACAAAATAATAATAATCCCATTAAATATAGTTGAAAATAAAATAAGATAATATAATATACCTACTATAAAATAGTATGTACTTTTACACAAGTATAATATACACTGACGAATAAATAATGAAATTATTTTTAAAAAATTTCATTAAGCATTAAAAAAAATTATTTAGAATATTTGTACTTAAAAAGTATTCAAAATACTGTATTAAATATTTTCAAAAAAAGTATTTAAAAGATATTTGAAGTATTAAATAATTGAAAATACTTAATTCGGAATACATAAAATGTATCTTGAATACAGTATTCAAATACTAAAAAAAAAAACATTTACAATTTTTACAATTAAATTGTAAATTGTAAATTTAATATTAATATTATTAGTCTATTATTTATTTGTTCAAAAAACAATACTGAATTCGGAATACTACCCAAGTCTTATGCATCATGACGTGTAGGTATTGATGTAAAATACATACATAACTCTTTGTGCAAATTGAATTACAGAATAAATGTATATATATAATAAAAGCTATCAATGAGGGAGCTTTGATGTACGATCTCGTATTTACAATAATAATTATTATAATATAGCCACAGGAGATAGTCGAATTCAATGTTGTGGAAATAGGGGATGAAATGAAATTTAAGTAACTATAACCTATTTGTGAATATAATATAAATGCTACAAATATTACAAACAAATGTACAAAACAGAACAATTCAAGCATATTATTTATTGAAAACAATACTTTATTAACTATTGAATTTACATAAAATAGCAATTATACGACCGATCGACAAAATTGGATAAGTCGACTCAAAATTATTCTATTTTTGATAAATCCAATTGTAAGTATGTATTTCACTTTTCACCTTCAGAAATTCGAGTTATTGAGATTTTACTGTATTATTTAGTGGTAAATGGTAACTACTATACACTTAACCACTAACCAGTAAACATATCCTGGGGAAAATATACGAAAGTAAGAATTTAAAAATCCAAAATATTCGTGAGTATAAATAAAAATGGATCTTAGAAAACAGTAAACACGTCCAGATTTTAAGGTATTTTATATAGGTAATTTTAAGAAACATTTAAATCGTACAATTTAAAAATGGTAAATACGTTTAAATAGTTATTTACACTTGATTTTGTGTAGGTACCACTTTTTAATAAAAACATGCTTATTCAAAATAAAAAAATAAATGGCACCTTCAGAGTGGTTTTGAATTCAAAATGCCTATTATAAAATTAGGTGGATGATAAAATTTCAGAGACAATTTCAATGGGGGTTTTAAAATTTATTGAAAACTTAAATAATAATAATCAAAGGGGAAAAAACCATTGTTTTTAAAAAATAATGGTAATTTGTTTGTAATTGTAAATATTTTTAAAAATTTAGATGATATTATGTTGTTTTATGACCTCTATGAATTTCATTATATGTTTTAAATTTTAACTCTATCTTAATTTCATAATACCTATCCGTTTGGTTTGCGTGAATATAAGTATTTTTTTTTACGATAGAAATTCATTGGAGGCACAGATTTTAGATATTACCTTCTTGGAAATATTTTTGAATGTATTAATTTTTTAAGTATATCATATATAATACATATTATATATTATTTCAGTACTTTTAAAGAATATAATTTTATAGTATTTAATCGAATATAATCATTTGTTAGTTAACTGTTATTATGAAAACCCATAATAGGTACCTACAACCCAACAATTTTTAATCCCATTTTTAAAAACAATAAAATTATAAAAAAAATGGTTTACATATAAAAATATATAACACCAAGTATCGCACGGGATACAATAACATTAAATATATACTAATTTTAATATTTATAAATTAATATAATAATTTTACGTAGTACATGTTTACAAAAAGTATCTAAAATTAGAATTAATATAATATGGGAATGCCATAATATCATTGTAAATACAAAAACAGTGGGAAACTATAATAAATTAAGTTTCACGTGACTTACGGTGGGTTAAATTTATAAATTACCAAAGATTCAAAATTTTATAACATTTTTAATAATTCACAATTCATACATATAGGTAATTACTAGAATTAGATTGATTACCCATATAAAATAATAAATATATACTTACGTGCTATACTAATCACCAGGTCTCGCCAATTCATGCACTAAAAAACGCTTAAATATGAAATATGAATTCAACTATGCTCAAATATGAATTTAAATATGCAGTAAACCCCTTTTAATTATACAATATAAAAACTCCTGAATATAAAAAAATAAAATATATTAATTCACAAATAAATTTTAATCTCATTATTTTATTTATTATTATTATTTCAAACTTGTATGCATAAACACATTTTTTTAACTTACAGATTAAACATTTAAATTGTCATAATTTTTATAATTTTCAAAACAATTATTATTTTAATAATTTCATCGTCTACGTATTGATTGATTGCGTCATAAAATGTTGCTGGTATTCTTAAAATAATTGTGTTTTTGATAGTTTGATAGTTTTAGATACCACTAAACATGTATACAGGTATATCACATATGATACATGTATGCCACAAACCTCGAAATATACACTTATGCAAATGCACAAACTTACGAGCCCTGCTAATCACTAATCTGTTTATCTATTTAATATTATTAATGGTTTAATTACTATATTTTTGATTTGTAAAAGATTATTTTAGGATATCACACACACACACACCTTTATTTAGCTATAGATTCTAGTTCCGTATACATATTATATGTACCGTGGTAAAAGCCGTACTAAAATTCGTAGTTTCAGAAAAAAAGGAAAATACTCAGAGGTTTGAAAAGGATATGATAATAAATAATTGATAAACCGCTGTGACTTCTTATTTATATCGTCCGCTATCGCAGACCACGGTAACCCGTGCAGCGTGTGGTGCGGTGGTAGAGGGCGTTACGCGTATGTATCTCTCTGGTTTTCCGGCGGAACTGTCGGAAACGACCGCAGGGAAAATCTATGCCATCTCCGGGCACGGATACATGTGTTTTTTCTACCGGCGATCATTTTATATATTATTATTGTCTACACACACGGAATGTACAGAACGTAAATAGCTTCGAAAGCATAAACAAAAAAAATCCCATACAAATTCTATATAATATTGCCGTTTGGGAAAATTATCGTTTCGATCAATCCCATAACCATAGGCGCCCATTGGAGGGAGTCAGGGGAGGGGCATGCCAGTCCGGGAGAATCTCAAAAACGAAATTTCTGTGAAAAATGTGGGTAATTTATTATTTAAGATAATATCAGTATGAAAATATTATGTGATTAGATTTACCACTGTCACCATTATGTGAACATATATTATATATATATATATTTCTTGTATTGTTCCTTATATGAATTTGTAAAATCATTTATTAGAATTTTGAATTTGTTCGGGGGATGACATTTTATCAAACCATATATGAACACAGCCTCTGGGAAATGTAAATATGTATCATATGAGTAGAATTTGAACTTTATCCATGGGCGCCGTGGGTTCAGGGGAAGGACATGACACTCTGGAAAATTATTTCATAATGGAATATTGCTATAACCGGTATTTAGAATAATAATTCCCGGAACAATAATCTCCGAAAATGAGTTGGAAGTGGCCATTTTTGGCCAACTCCGCTAATTTTGGGTTTAGGACATTGTTTAAGCATCAAAATTAATTTAAAAAATGTATTTATTTGAATCCGGTATCAAAAATGACTTGATATTAAAAGTTTACCCATTCGGTGCGCGTGTGTACAATAACTTACATTTTTTTCAATAGCTATTTTGATACTGGATTATTCAAATAGGTAATTTTTTTTAAATTAATTTTAATGTATCAACTATGTTCATAAACTTAAAATTAACTGAGTTACCGTTAATTATAGATTTTTAAAATTTAAAACTGCTGTAACTCGATTGCAATTTTGAATTTATGAACATGGTTAATATATCAAAATTAATTAAAAAATAATTAGCTATTCGAATGCGGTGTGAAAAATAAAAGTTGCAATTTAAAAAAAAAATCGAGTTATTAGACACACGTGCAAAGAATGGGTTAAAAATTTAAATAGAAATTTTTATTTTTGATACCGGAATTAGATAGGTACATTTTTAAAATTAATTTTGATGCCTAAAATATTGTATTAACCCCAAAATTGAGTTATAGCCGCTTCAAAAATTTACGGTTTATTATTTTGGTATTCGATAATACGTGTAGTAAATATAAAATATTATAATTTATTATTTTGTACCTCCCCTGAAATTGACACTATGTGCACCCATGGCTATAACCTTCCTATTTGTGGGTATATATATTCGCTGTTCGTTAGTCTCGCTAAAACTCTAAAACGGCTTGAACAATTTGAATACATTTTTTTTTGTTTGGTTCACTTTAATACAGGGATGGTTTAAAAAGAAAAACAATAGAAAAATCCTAAAAAAAGCTAAAAAGAAGCTAAAAAAAGCTAAAAAAAATTAAAAATTAAAAATTGGTAATTTACTATGGAAATTCTTTTGTGTACGTGTTTGAGTGAGTCCCTGGAAGGTTAGATTCGCAATTAGAAGTCTTACAATAAAAAAACGATTTCTAGTGGAAAACATTTGTTCATTCTTTCCTTTCATTTCACAGTAACGAAAAGTACCTAGTGTATTAAATTGAATGCAATTTATGTTCACTAAAATACCTACTTTTATTAACTTTACATTTTTTTTTAGTTTATGAATATTAATATGTTCAACAAAAAAAAAAGAAAAAAAAAAAAAAATGAAATTTGGAGGGTTTAACTCGAAATTTATTTATTCATGGATAAATTTAGCAATAACTAAGTATTAAGTATTGCCGGATCATATATATACAAATACGTAGCAAGAAATTCTTTTTTTGGGCGGGGTTCATTTTTAAAAGTCGTACAAATATTACTATATTAAGTATTTTTTTAAAAACTTTACGACAAATTGCTGCAATAAAACAATGTCAGTGTAAGAGGGGTCCTCGATATGTCCCTGTATATATATATATATATATATATTATGTATATTATACATTATGTAAATTAATTGGAAAGTCAGTAGACCTAATTCTTGATATATATTTTACTGCATTTTTTAAAAATAAAATACAAAAGTAATGGCCACTGATTTTGCATGATTTACAAAACGAAATATTTCAAAAATCATAAAATTTTTTAAAAAATTTTCAAAATAGCCATTTTATTGAGTTACTTATCGGTAATATTGAGAAAAAATTTTCTAGAATTTTGTTGAATTTTGATTGAATAAGAGCAATTCATAATTTCAAAAATACAGCAAAATATTACAAAACTGTATCTATACTATCTATACTATCTACCGCAGTATTAAAAAATGTGAAAAACGTAAAATTTTGAAATATTTTGAAATTATAATATTATAACTATATTATTCTTTCAAAATTCATCCATATTCCTCAATATTATCGATAAGTAATTCTATAAAATGGTTATTTGCAAATTTTTTGAAAAAACAAAACAAAGTTTTTACAATTCTTGAAATATATATATATATATATATATATATATATTTTAAATCATGCGAAAATAGAGACCAATAATCATATATTTTATTTTAAAAAAATGCAATATAATTTTCGCATTATATAAAGAATTAGAGCTACTGACTTTCCAAATAATTTACATACTGTATATGGCACAAAACAAAGTCTTGCCGTTGCCAGCACATACGAGACGTCATAATATAAATTATAATATAAAACGGACACTTTGTACGGTTACTTTGAAAAAATGAAAACCGCGAACAGTTTATATCATGGTAGGTATAATAACGACATTTTTATGGTATACAATTTCGGAAATCTAGATCAAAACAGTCATAACTCAAAAAATTAGTTTTTTTAGTTACACGTATATTCGGATTCTACAAACGAAGTTACATAAATCAACAAAACAGATTTATCAATATCTTTATTATTCTCGACGGATGGCGTTGTAGTTACATTTTGTTGAATGAAAGATAACAAAGTCCCACCATCAAAACAATTGTTATCTTAGTTACTCTCCTATCAATGAGCAGAGTGCATGTACCTTAATAACATAAAAGTGTTTTATTTGGTATTGTAACAGTCTTGTTGATGAAATTTGTTTAGTTTTTATATATTATTTTATGTTGATACAGTGTTGGTGATAATAATTGCTTTAATCTACGATTATTCATTGCTGTATTTTGAATTGCGACAGTTTTAGTTATTCGGCTAAGTGAAAATATTAATGTTTATTTTGACTTGTTAAAACTGATACAAGTGAAAACATTGTAACATTATTTGTTACATCAGTTTTGTTGAATAGATATTTTTATTCTTATTAATTCCTATTTCGTAGAAAGTAATGCACTTCAAATTAAGCGACTTAATCATTTTTAGAGTATAAAATATATCTTTGAATACGCTTTAGTAAAAATATTGGTAGTTGAGTTTGTAATTGATTATTTTTGAGTTGGTGCACTATTGATAGTTATTGAGAGTACATAGAGATTTTCTTATGTTTTAGAAATATGAGCAAACGTATATGTTTATTAATCAATCTGGCAAAAGAAAATGTTGAGAAAAATATCAGTCCTAATGTTTTATCGCAAGATCATGAATTTCAACCAACTATAATAGCAAGTTCTAACACCTCTAAAGTACCGATACCAGAAAATCAACAGACTGATTACCTTATTTCAACAATTCGAAGTAATGAAAGTGACTTTGACAATTCTGATAAGGATCCTAAGCAAAATATATTATTAAGTCCTAGCACTTCTAAAGTACCGATACCAGAAAATCCTGTAGAAAATCATCTAACTGATAACCTTATTTCACTAATTCAAAGTGGCGAAAGTGACTATGACGATTCTGATAAGGATCCTAATTTTGAGTTGACCGGTAATAAAACAAAACTATCTAAAGTTAAGGTTATTACCTCTTCCTCTTCATCTTCAACCAGCAACAGCTCTAGTTTATCTAGTTCATCGAGTTCATTTAGTTCATCTATTTCATCAAGTGATAGCAGCAATTCTAATTCTGATGATGAAAATATAGATCTTTCTCAAAATCCTACCATTTCTGAAGTTCATGAACAAGAGCCAGAAAAGAAAAAAGAAAATAAGAGAATTAGAAAACCATTGATGTGGAAAACAAAAGTTGCAAAATTATTACGAAATTCAGGCAAAGCCTACCACTCTTTGCCTAAATCGAAGAAACAAGTTCCAGAGAGAAAACTTCGTTCACCTTGTGGAAATAATTGTCGGATGAGGTGTAACAGCAATTTCGACGAATCTTCGAGGCCCCAAAAAGATTTTATACAAAATAAAAACTGTGTTTCTATTAATCCATGTTTTATCATTCAATCCATATGAAACTAACATTTGTAACTACATTTTTTTTTAATTGACAGTTATACTTTCTGAACGGATAAAAGTGAATCAAGTTAAAAAATATGAACAAAACTGTTTCAAGTTGAAATAATGAAATTAAAATAACTAAAATGTGTCATGGAAAACTGTTGCAACTCAAAAATTCCATATCCAATTACGCCGATTTGTAAGAAATGTTTTATTAATTATTAACTGACTTTAATATGCGTTGCCTAATTATGAAAAATTGTTTACTTAAATTAAATTATAAAAGCTACACAAAAAAGCATTTTTGGCATTCCTGAAAAAAGTGGTTTTTTTTTTGAGTTGTTACAGTTTTGATCTAAGAGTGCGATTTGTAGTTTGTAGTTTACATATAAATACAAATACATATACATTAACATTATACATATATGTACATTCAAATCAGTTCTATATAACATACATATTATATAATAAATTGGTCATATAGAATATAATAACCTATATTACGTTCCATAATATTATTTTCCGATATATAACAATTTTTATTATTTTAGGTAGTTCTCCCAACTGAGAAAATCGAAAATTGACATTTTTAATATTCCAATTACATTAAATTTTTTATCTTCAGAATGATTTAAGAATTAATTATGCTTAAAAAACAAAAGCATTTTTTAAAATATTTATATAAATGATTGGAAAGTGGTCAAAAAGTTTTGAAGTTTTACGACATCGATATAACAAATATTTGGTATTTATTTTATGTATTTTATGTTTCAGACATTATAATTTTCTAATTTATAACGACTTATGGTCATTATTTATTACGTTAAAGTAATTACTGATCAAATTTAATATTTACCACTTTAAAATACAATAAATATGTATAAAGAATTTTTTTAACATAAAAGCTCTTTACTCCAAAACCCATATTCGACACCTACCTAAAGAATACTGACTACTTGTAAACTACGTTTTTTTGCGATTTATTTACTCACGGTTAAAGTAACTTACGATTAACGATTAACTATATATTAAATTTTCAAGACTTAAATCCCAAAATTATCTTCTTTTAGGGCCTGAAAATATCAAAATCAGTAATTATTTAATTATTTAAAAAATTTAAAAAAAGGAATTAAAAAACTTCTCTCCTCAGAGTCGAATATAATTTTCGATAAATGTAATTTGTCTATTATCTATATCATAAAGAATACAAAATATTTACAATATCGCATTATATTATTCGAATTAAATAAATTACTTTTTATATAAAATAGTTATGTTTATTAAAAATTGTAGATTTAAGACTCTGGACAAAGCAGTTTATTAGTATTAAGATTATGTGTTTTTATACCTGTATAATTGTTTTGGGGTTAATTGAATCATGTAAGTGCTTTGGAATAAAACATTTTTAATAAAAATTAATTTTAGTTGATACTTTGAAGAGGTTTTTTTCTATTTTCCAGTACCTATAATTGCCTCAAGCGTAAGGAAAACTATGAAATTAAACGGAAATATTTTATAAATATATGGAAATCACAAAATAGCATGGTCGTAGTCACCTTTTTTTTTATTATATTCATATACCGAGCTCAGGATCGTCTTTTGAATGCAATGTTTTATCTTTCTTTTCAAATTTCAAATAATAACACACTTAAGGAATGGACGATAAATCAACTTCTACTATTTGTATCTGGACGAATGCTCTTGGTTTAGCTTTTTTTATTAAGAATATTTTGTTTTTAAAAGAATATTAAGAGAATATTTTAAGGTTTTATTTGTGCATATTAGCATCATATTTTTAACTTTTCAAAACCTAAATATCCGCTCTATAATAATTATCATAACCTAACCTAAACCGTACCGCTGTCTGCTTCACGTTGTAATAATAATAATAATAATAATATTAATGTTTAGGTGAACAAACAGAGAGTATGGTAATAACCTGTATTTGTATTTAATATGTATGTCTGGAAGAGACTTTGTCCCACGTATATAGAGCGTCTCGTCTTCACAATTTATGCGTGTCTAGTAAATGTACCAATTAAAATTCAAGATCTCTAGGTTAAATTATACTTGTATAGATATCATACCCCTGAGCGTAAAATGAATACGACGAAATGTTAATAACACTGTATCTGGCGGTTACAAAGTATACGAACTGAGCAATGCACCCGAAGAAAATGTAATATATACTATATTGGTACAATTGTAGTTTCTATGACAATATCGGGCTAAAAGTGTTACTTATATTTTAAAACTAAGTAACTTTAGTGGATAATCATTAATTTGTATTAAACATATTATGGGTTACATATAAATTATTATGTTACCTACATATTGAGCGTAAAAAATGCATTAACAATAATTAGGTGGCCGGCATACGTTGGAACTCGAACGATGGAATGACATTTACTAACGTAAATACAGCTGGTATATGGTGTAAGTAAAAAAAAAAAAAAAAAATTTATGAAATATGTAAGTAATTTAATAGACAAAACATGGAATTCTGAAAAATTGGAACACATTTGAATTGAAAAATATAACGAGAAATATATGTGTATTTTTTTATTTTTATTAAAATTATATCTACTAGATACTTTTTGTTATTATTCAACATTTTACCGTTCCAACTTATTATAGATATATTTTAATATGATTAATTTAGATTTTGTGTTTAAATTCTGTTTGAATTAGTTTCAACGTATATAATCCCTACAACATATTAGATTATAGTTTTGGTATCATTATCTCGTATATATATATATGTATATTCATGAATATAAATCAATTGATTTTATTGTATTATCCTTCTTATCATTTCTCATATATATATCAAATGTATAAACAATAAACTCAAACGTATTTTATCTTATCTCATTCATAATAAGAACAACTATTCTTAAGCACATACATGAATAACATGGCTATAAAGTGGCCATAATGATACGAGTATAATAACGTGTGTAATATCTTATCAGCTGGTTCCCATTCTTATTTAGCTTATACCATAGTTTAATTATTCCAACTCACAATACAGAGTGTTTTTTTTTTCGAGACTATATCTCGATAAGTAAAAAAAAAAAAATGTTCAGAGAATTACTCTTAGGTAGGTATCTATACTTCATTCTATATATTTAATTTTTTTAAATTTTGATCCCAATCCCTTATTCGTTAAAACTTTTACAAATTTGGATTTTCAAATAGAAAATGATTCAAATTATAAATTCTGAAATAATGTATTTTTATAAAAAATTTTCACAATTGATTTTTTAAAATCAATGAATATTACCCAAGTAATAAGCATTAAGATTTAAATCGCTTCGGAGTGGAGAAGTAATCTAGTATATCATTATCAACATCTATACCGTGCTTTTATAATACTTACTTATCCACTCCACCGACTCTTAAATGTGAACGCCATTTTATTTATTATATTATAATTATTTTATACAGAACAATGGTTTTTAATGGCAATATGACAATATGATCAACAGATAATTAAGTCTTGACCTTGCCTTCACACTCGAAACTAGTATAATTTTATTGTCTGCTCTAGTATATTATTTAAAACAATTTAAAATATTATAAAACCTATATTTTAATATGATGGAAATTTAACTTATAATATGGACAATAATAAAAAAATAATGTGATAATAATTGGCATTGTAAAATAAAAAAGAGATGGGAATAATATTTTTTATACTAGTTTTATACTATTCATGCGTTTAAATAAGTTATCATTAACAATCATAGATATACGAGTAGTTTATTGCAGGGAGTCAAAACGGGTTAAAATTTTTCGGGTTTCGGGTTACGGATTTAAACCGGTTAAAATTTTTCCGGGTTTCTGATACGTGGTTAAAAAACGGTTTTAATTTTTTCCGGGTTCCGGGTTCG
>JAIPRL010003674.1:0-44713 GCA_025469235.1 Pemphigus obesinymphae | reverse complement strand
ATCCGGATTAAACGGAATGACGTTTAAAATAGCTGTAAAACGAGTAGATACTCGAGAGTACTAGTAGGTTTAAGTAGGTACTGTATTTTAAATAATTTTTGTTGTAATAATAGCTGATAAACTGAAACGAGGAACGACTAACAATACAAAATCGAAATGACAAAAGAATAATCAACTATGCAGGTACTTCCCGAAAAACAGGCAAAGTGTCGGTACGTTTCGTATAGTTGTAGTACAGTGCTATAAATACAAAATATTATATTTCCTACATACTGTACGAAAATATTAGTTGTTAGATATTATCAATTATCTATAATATACGTATAGGTAACAATCCCATGTTAACATAAATAATTTTTATAAATCAATGTGTATATAATATATACATACATATATGATATATTATTATATATAATAGGTATAAATAATCGATTGACCGGATGTCCGGATTAGCGAGACTACAACTGTATATATTTTAATTTCTTAAATTTTGCACCCGGGGCGCAGGCACCTTTCGCCCCCCTCCTTGCTACGGCTCTGCTCCAACTTATTATATAAAATCACACAATCGTTAAAATATCTACTTTTTGCAGATATGATGGGTCATCGTCAATTTTAGATGAATTTATTAGAATGAATTGTATTTTTTATTTATAAATATGTAACTCGTTATTTTACAAAGTTACTTACAGATAACTAATGTAGTTACTCTTACGTTACTACAACATTTAAATAACGAAGTTACTATAACGTTACTCGAAAAAGTAACTACGTTACTGTAACGAGTAACGTCCGTTACGTTACTACCCAACACTGCATACATATTATTATAGTGTAAGTACGGTGAAGTCGGTTATTAAAGTTGCAAGTTTGTCAGGGCAGTATAATTGAACATTTTGAGCAACAAACATAATATATTGGCCACTTCCTTACCAATCCGAGGCATATGGGTGGAAATTATTGATAGGTACCTACTGTTTATACGGATATAGTATTATAAAATTTTAAAAAATTTAATTAATTTTTATTATACAAATAATTAAAATATTTCATTGGACGGCCCATCAGTGGTGGCTCTAGCATTTATAATTTTTTTTTTTTTGGGTGGTGTGGGGAGGCAAAATTGAGTTGATTTTTTTTTTTCGTTATTAGGTAATTAGATTTACATTACAATAGAAAACTATTTATGATTTACGGAAGGCATGTGTGTTTTACGTAAAAAAGTAAGAAAAAGGTCATAAAAAAAAAATTATACATTTTTTTATACATTTTTTTTTTGGAGGGGGGGCATGCCCAGTTTCAAATAAGTAATATAATGAAATTTCTTATCTACTCCCATCTATATTGTACTTAAACCTATTTATTATAAAATTATAAAATCGTTAAAAGGTCTGCTTTTCCTCTACACAGCTCATCGTTGCGTCGTGTTTAAACAAAATTACTAGAATGGATTAGGTATACCATTTTTTATTTAGGTATACAAAATTGTTAAAAATGTAAAGCGTTTTTTTACAAAGTTAAGTACCTACTTATAAATAATTAATGGCATCACTCTTGCGTTACTATAAAATAAATAAATAAACAAGGTACTATACCATTACTTCTCAAAAATGTAACTACGTCACAGTAACGAGTAACTTCCGTTACGTTACTATCAAACACTGTATATTGTATAATACCTACTGTTATAATAGCATTTTGAATAGGTACCTAAGCTTATAGTATATTACACAACGATTAACATTCCGAATATATATTTTTTTTAAATACATATTATTAGTTAATCGGACGTGAATAGTTTTCAGTGACCCTTAGTGTGTATACACGCGAGGAGGGTCAAATGATTATTATTTTTTAATTGCGTTTAAACCGAGTTTGATAAAATTACAAAATGTTCTAGATTTATATACATTACGCGAGTATTTTAGTTAATAACTGCAGCTGTTATAGTCTGTATTAGATAACATTATTCATTGTAATAAAAATATTTTTTTTCCCCCATTGGAAATAACTCTATATTTATAGTGACATATGCTATTATCATTGTTGTGGTATCCATATTTACGAGTACATCGTGTTATCAAAATATTTAAAAAAAAAGATTGCAGTGCAGCGCATTAATACTTTTAGTTTAATAATATACACTGTACACATGTTCAAAATTCAGCGTTAAACACAAATATCGAGAAAAAAACCATGACAAGTAGTGATACCCAAAATTTTCGATTTTTTTAAAGTCTGCCGTAAATACAAACATTAAGAGTTTTATAACACAGAATATTCACAGGAAATGACCTAAGTACGTAAACACCCCTATAAGGAAGAAGAGACGTTTGTGGAATGTTCCTATTTAGTTTGGATCCGTGCTTATTCTAAGGATAATTGTCAACAGCGCATTCATACGAAACTATTAGTTAGTACCTATGGGGGAGTTGATGATACATGAGATAGGCGTGAGAACGGTCGCAAAAATTCTAAAATATAAATAAAAGGTATATGTAAGGTAATTTAATAACACTAGATTTACACCAACGTATAAATTGACGTAAAAATTAAATAAAACTGTGGGATTTTGCAGGAAAGTCTCATTATAATTCTGAAAGAAGTTTTAATTTATCAATTTATTTATTAAGGATCGATCGAGGTGATATAAAAAAAAAATTATGCTCATGTTATATATAGGTAATTATAAAACGACAATTTATAAATATTTTAGTCATATAAATGTTTAAAAACATTCATCGATCAATCCTTAGATGATAGTCCAAATCTGTTTTCAAATTGGAAATCTTTACATTTTAAAATTCGATAATTTTATTTAGCTTTTAGTTGAATTTAAATCAAATATTATCATGATTACACAGCAATAAAAAATTGTACTGACACTTAAAATACTTTGAAATTGTTTGATTTTCTTTTATTTTAACATTTCATAAAAATTACTTAGACACAACTTCTTAAAAAATGAGTATTTAACATTTCCTTAGATACAAATTACAATAAATAAAAATAGAGGTTCCATAAATAAAATACAATTTTATTAACTAAAATATCTGAATAAAAAGTATTTTCGAGAAAAATTGATTTAATTTATGATTAATTGTGAAACTAACTCAAAATATAGATTTAAATGTATTTTTTTAATTATACATTTGCCATATAATGTATACCATATTGTTTTCTTTTATTATTATCTAGGAAGCACAAAATATTTTGCTTTTATCTTTTTCAAAATAATAATAATAATATTGATTTTATTTTAAACAACATTTTTCGATTTTTTCTGTAGTTTCCTTAAGTGTAAAAAAAATATTTTATATTGAAAATATCATATAAGTCTATGGCAAAAACAAAATAACAAATACCTACAATTATTGTCATGGCTATCCATCTTTTAAAAAAAATTATTATTACACCAAAGCTTCACTTAAAATCATTTTATTTATTACTATGATTTATCATTGCTTTTATATTTAATATATCCACTACCTGCAGTGTCCTACCCGTTATCAAAGTACACATTTTTAAATTTCATTTTTATTTTGGTTAATTATGTAGGTAGTAAATTTCTGTTATAAAATATTAGACCATTAATAAATTATGCAGGGCCGTCCCAAAAAAAATTTTTTTGAGGGGGGGGGCTACTTAAAACAAGCAAAACAAAAAGTAATCAATTTGTTCCCATTTTGCGGGTTAAAATCCTAATACGAGTAGTATATAGTTTGCCGTTTTAAAATTAAAATATTTCTTTCAAAATGTGAATAAGCAAAACAAAAGAAGACCATTGACTTTTCTACCTTTTGCCAACTACTTTCCGTAGTTGGGGGTGAGACACCCCCAACCCCAACCCCCTCCTTTGGGATAGCTCTGAAATTTTGTATAATATAAATATTAAATATGTTATTATTGTAAAAATAAAACACAAAATGATTAGCCCGTATTGTAAAATATGCGACTGTGCTTACTGAAATGTATGTACCTATGTACTTACTTGTAAATTATTCTATTTTGGTGTATAAACCTATATATATATATATATATATATACTATATAGTGCCTATAAGTTCAAAATATAATTAATAAATCACACAAATTCAATTACGCAAAAATTGGTTAATCAAGTGCCCATTTAGATTTCCCAATTGAGTAAAATAAGACCAACTGCACTTTAGAATAAGCCCTTGACATAGGATATAGGTACCTTCCCCAGAGCATTTTATGTGATTTTAATTTCCAGTGTTCTGACTATAAGAATCTTGATTGTAAGCTATTAATGAACCTAAATACTTATCGGTTGAAAAAAATCAGTTTGTTTGGAATCTGGCAGGCCATACATAAAAAGTACATTCCATAAAAGGAACGTTTTCTTTTTTAAATATTCCAACAATTGGATTTGAACTAGTGCTGAGCGTTCCTTTGACCAATTCATAATCCGTAATACGGATTCTGGATTTAATTTTCCAATCCGGATTTCAAATAGAATCCGAATTATGTGTATAATCTGTCAATCCGGATTGTAAATCTAATTCGGATTGCAGTGAGCTATCTATACTATATATTATCAATGGTAATACTATTCAATAGTATGAAAAACTCTAAATTAATCAAATATAGTCGTGTAATCTGTTAATCCGAATTCGCAATATGATCCGTAATCCGGATTTTTCGTATATTGCGTCAATCCGGATTTAAAGTGTAATCATTAAATTTACTATAATCCGAATTGCTGATTAAACGGATTATAGCATATTTATCAAAATCAGTTTTCGGGAAACTAATTTATCCGTATTAGGTGCTTGGCACTAGTTTGAACTTTTAGCCATCACTTATTTAACAATTGTTGTTCTCACTCGGGGCCGTAACACCTGCGATATTCAATGGGTTCTGTATAGGGAAATTTCAAGACATTTTTGGAAAAATAAAAATTCAATAATTTATAAATATTTAGTACATTTTATAATTAATCTTAAAATAGCCCCGTACCCGTATTTATTTTTATTGTTGTGTAATCACGATATTTCTGCCTAAAAGACCCATACGTATAATACAATTACGGAAATTTCGAATTTCGGATTTAAAATCTCAAAACAGATTTGAATTTGTCAGCCTGTCTTTTAGAGATTGATCGAGGCATTTATCTTTATTATTACAGATTAAAATATAATCAATGTTTAAAAATTGCTTTTTTTAATTTATAATAATAAACAACACTTAACATGGTAAAAAAAAAACGCATCGATCGAACACCAGAAGACAAACTAATGAACTAAAAACAGTTTTCAGAATTAAAATTCGACTTTTCAATATCCCACAGGTTTATTAAGCTTTTAGATCGATTCGTTCGTGTTGCGTCCTCTTAACTAACCGCGCCATGCTTTAGTGACATAAACGTAGTTGGAATTATGGGTATATATAAATGCTGGTGTAAGGATAAGGAAAGGATAAGGAAAGGAAAGGAAAAATTTTAAATCACCTCTGTGTATTTAACACAGTGTTTGGAACGTTCACTAAAAAATCGAACGTTTTCGCATTCGCGTTCATTGGTTTCCTGAAGAACGCGTTCATTTCCTCGTTCATTTTTTTTTTTTATTAGGTAAATGATTGCAACTTAGTACTACCTACTTCGGTTACTCGTTTACAAAACACCCATTTTTTTTTAAAGCATGCGTTTTAATTTCAAAAGCGCTTGAATAAATCGGACTTGGTTGTGAAGTTTTATAGCAATTTTAAGTTGTTTTGATTTTGTAAAACGATATATTTTACGTTATGTTTTCATGTGAAAAATGTCGTTTTAATAGTTTGTATATGTGATTATGTAATATCAATATTTTACTGATAATTTTGTAGTATCTATTCTGTGGTATTTATTATATCAATATTTTTTTATTTTATCGGGATATATTTTCGAATTAAACTATCCGAGTGACTGTCCTGGCCTTATAGGTGCAACTCAAAGAAGTACACTTAAACCATATTTTAATTAATTTTTTACTTACCTACGTGACATAATGTTTCACAACAAATCGGGGGATATTTAAATATTTTCGATTTAATTTGAGATATTCGGGAGCGTGCTATGTTTCCCCAAAATACTTACTATAATTCAGCGCTGTCGTTACATATTGCCATGAGAAATTACAAAATTGGATTATAATTTATATGAATTACAATTATCAGTAAAAATATTGATAATAATATACACTCAAAATATGAAAACAACACTTTTTGTCTTTTTATACGAAAAAAACACAATGTAAAATGTGTCGTAATCAAAAAAACTTAATATCGCTAAAACTTCAAAACTAAGCTTGCACAAAATAACGCGTGCTCCAAAAATGACAAATATTATAATCAAGAAAACAGGGTTTTGCCGCTGTACCTCACTGCAACTTTTTACTATGTGTATAATATAGTACTATAGTAGTATATATCTATACGTAAATATTTAATAGAGCGATAATTCCATTGTACATTGTACTCTGTACACATGTTTAAAATTAAATTACCCTCATAGCATAGAATACAAGTATGTACGTAGACCCATACGGCCACATCTAATCTAATTTATAATCTATTTCACGTCTATATTTAAATGACTGTCACATTAAAATTTAAATACGCTCAGTTTAATTTTTAATTTTTAATTTATTATTATTATCATAGATTAAAATATTGGTAATCGTGTGTCCAATGAATGATAAAATTTTTAAATAATATCAATTTTGTACAATATTAAACGTGAAATGAACGTAAAATGAACGAAGTAAAATCGTTCACGTTCGTTAAGAAATGGAACGCGTTCACGAATGCGTTCTAATGCTTTTTAAATTAACTCGTTCATAGATCGTTCAAAAACACTGATATAACAAAAGTGAGAAATCTGCTAAGTGCTAGGTACTAACATATTAAAAGATATTTTTTTGGGTAGTCCAAAAACGAATTTGGGATTGCTTATATCTTAAGGAGAAGTGGACTTAGCTCATCGTGGTTTTCGCTATCCCTTTTTGCTTAAAGTCCCTATATCCACAGGTTCCCATTGAGGGTCAGGAGAGGGACTATTGCGGAAACCGTCTTAGAATTTAAAATCGCAAAATATATAATTGCTACCTATAAAAATAATGTAACAACGATTTAAATAGTTGATCCAAAATTTTATATAAACATATTATTATATGGTGGTATTTAGGTACTAAATAAAAATTGTTAAAATAATAACTATACACAAAATTCAACTCACACCTACTAATGTATTATGATCCTTATCCTGGTAGGTCTACTACTACTTGTAATTTAGTTTTATCCACTTACATTGGCTTTGATACAATCCGTAATCATAGCCAAGTAGACGTGATTTATACTAATTTCACTAAGGCATTCGATCGTGTAGATCACACTATATTAATAATATCTTTAATCCTTCTGGCTTTGGCAACCCATTACTGTTTATGATACGTTCTTATCTCACCAATAAGAAACAATGGGTCATAGTTCACAGAGTTCCATCTTGTTCTTTTTCATCGTTATTTGATGTCCCTCAAGGAGCTGTTCTATCGCCGTTGCTATATTATACTCCAAGATGATTTTAATCGTTTGATCAAATGGGGCAAATTCTTTGGCGTCTTCATAATCCATCAATCATATCCAAATGCTGTTGTCCAAATCTCTCACATCTTTCACATACCATTTCAATAATCTGCCGATAGCATCTGCAGGTGAATCAGTTTATGATTTAGAATTTACCCTCACGCGTACACTCAGTCTCAATAAACATATTCTTGAAATATGTTATAAGCCTTTTAAAATCCTAGGATTTATCCAACGCATTTCTCAAAAATTTAAACTGGTAGGTCTGCCCAAGACATTATACTGTGCTTTTGTTCGTCATATTCTTGAATGTGGTATGGTCTTATGGGACCCGTTCACTGTTTCCGCCAGTCTCCTAATCGAAGGTATTCAGAGAAAGTTTCTCAGACATGTGGCGTTCACACATGAAATTCCTTACCCTCCGCACTACACTCCAATCTGTCATTTTCTCTCTCTCGACACTATCTAACCGCAGGCACGTTGCTAATTTAACCTTTCTTTCCAACATCCTTAATGATAAAATTGATTGTGCATCCATTTTGTCTTCAATTAACTTCCGCGTTCCATTAAGATACACTCGTTCTACTATCACCCTTTCAATTCCATTTTCCTCTTTAAATATAACTCAAACTCTTCTATCATTCGCTTAATGCGATACGTCAATGAAAACCCCGATTTGTGTTCACAATAGGAAAATAATCAATATTTTGGTTTCTAATCTGCTATTTATAAAAATGAAATTTTATAAATAGTATTAATAATAAATTAAGCTTGTGTTTTTTTGGGCTTGTCCCGTACTAAATATAAATATATTAGTAGAGATGAATATATTGAATTTTAAAAAGAAAAAGTAAAAAGAAAAAAAAAGTAACTTAACTTAGTTAAAAGTTAAAATTTCCTAATTAGGAAAAAAAAGTCGATATACCTATTATGTCGTAAAAAGGTAAAAAAGGATGGTTATTCTTTACGCTCAAAAAAAACTACTCGGGACTTCTTCTGCCTGAAAAAGTGTATACATGTAAAAATAAAAATACAACACGTCATTTTAAAACCCATGCATAAATAAGAAATCAGAAATAACTTCTAACTGCCAAGATACCTACATTATTGTTTGATTCACACTAATGTAGTGTAAAATAAGCAATACCTACTACTTCAATATATTTTCTATACTGGATGGACATAAATACCTGAAGCCTCCATGTAGTTAAAAAGACCGGGCTCAGCTCAATATTCGTGAACGGCCAACGTCGCGGCGTGTGCGTGAGTGGTACATCGATTCCTAACGATTACGTATATGCTATTCTAGGTACCTACTAAAATTGCGTATAAGTACCAAAAAGTAAAATCCCATTCAAAAATTTGCATTGTTCTTCGGGCAAAATTTAACTTAATTTAGATACTTTTGTATAAAGTTAACTTGAAGTTAACACGTTAATTTTAATAAAAAAAAAGTAACTTGTTAAGTTAAAAGTTAATCTGAAAAAAAAGTAACGCGTTCAGTAACTTAATTAAAATTAACTTAACTTTTTAACTTCATTTTATCTTTTAACTCGTTAATGCCCAGCCTTGCCTATATATATATATATATATATAGATATCTGGTATATATAGATAGATATGATAGAGAACACTAAAACAGCTGAATCTTTTCTAATAAACGACATTCCCGAAGACACCAAAGTAGATTGGTCACAAGATACACGGTTCACATCAATAACACTAATGAACTATCAAACACAGATAGCGTAAAAGAATACACACAAGATTCTCAATTCACCACAAATGTTTCTATACAAAACCTATCAATTACCCTAACAAATGATCAAAATAAAAGCCGATTTCCGACACCTCATCAGCACAAAAATTTCTAAACATTCAAACCGGATAAGAAAAAATCAAAAATAAATTCACGGTCAAGCTCATTCGTACAAACGGATGAAAGAAAACTAGAAAACATACTAAAATCAGCGAAAGATATATTTTTAAACAACAACAGCATTTCAATAACATTCCTCTAATTCAAATATATAATCGATAACTTCAACCTTGTCATAGCCAAAGCTATAATTCGATTTGGAGGCATAATATTTTAATTAAATTAAACACAATTTTTTGTGAAAGTAAACTGCTTAACTTAATATTAAATTTTATTATCAATCATAAATTTCAGGTAAAAGCCAATAACCATCTATCATCTGAATTCATACAAGAAAACGGAGGACCTCAAGGATCAGCCCTCTCAGTTACTTTATTCCTTATAGCAATTAATGACATCACCCAAAACTGCAGCCTACCAGTAAAACACAACATGTTCGCTGAAAATTTTAACTTCTGATTGACAGCATAAATAATACCGGGCTAAGATTAGCAATAGATGCCTTCCGCAGCAGTCCAACACTCAGTACCTATTTACAATATTGCCGGAGAACCTACACCAACATTTAGAAGGTTAGAGTTATCCATCGAATATATGACCAGATTAGCTAGATATAATAACAACATACACATTAATATGAATGAAGAAATAGCTAAGTCGACTAATGAAAATGTATTCCTCACGACTAAAATAATACACAAAGAACTCAACATCAGTCTCCCCTGGGATAACGCGTATGAAATTATCACCGAACCTAATAATCTTAAAAAACAACATACAGCACCTGAAATATTTAAAAGAAATTTGTACAACATATTAGATGAATATAAGAACCACCAAAACGTTTACACAAAGTCAGACAAAGGAGAGTAGGTAGGTATTTCAATAATGTTAGAAAGCTAAAATATAACATGTAGACTACCTAATGAGTGTTCAATTTAAGCTCTAGCCATTCCAAAAGCCATATAGATAATTATTAATACGAACTATCTACACTAAGTATATTATAGGTAGATAATTAATGACTCATTAAGGGCAATAAACAATATAAAAAACAAAACAAACCCAAGCGGCATCGTAATCCTTGTACAAAATAAACTCGATGAAGTAAAAAATTAAAAAAAAAAAACAAATATCACTCATATGAATACCCGGACACTCCGGCACTAACCGGCATCAAGGGAAACGAGGAAGCAGATAAACATGCCAAATTTTTTTAACACAAATTAAAAATAGTTAACTTGCTCAGCCTTATTCAAGTGTATCTATTACTTTATATAATAATAATTTTATTTAAAAAATTCAACTATGACATAATATGTGCGTAACTCGTAGCTAATCTCAAAATAGAGGAAAATAATATATTTAATAACGTGATAATATGGATCTGTTATCTCATGTTAAATAAGTACCAAAATAATTTGAATTTATTTTTAAACGTTAGATAGATATCTACCGATTTTTTTAGTATAATAGAAATTAGAATAAATTACGTAATAATTACTACGTATACAATTATAAACTTAATATAGTTTACGAATAAATTTAAAATTCGAAAATCGGTCTTTTAGCTACATTATTGTAGAATGCTCTCATCTTTCTATTAAAAAATGTATTATTCAACTGTGTCAAGTGATTTCTATTAATTGCTTCGTACAAGATTATTTTTTAACAAAATTTATGCCGATTTGACTTTCCATGAATTTTCTCCCCAAAAAGAGTATACACTATATATGTGTATATACAGCCACTATCTACTAGCCCTTATTAAGTCAACTCATTTACAGGGTGAAAATGTTTCGTCACTTATAATATATCAATAGAATTTCAAGTATAATAATTATTTAATAATAAATGGGTATCTATACTTAAAATTATAAAAAGTAAATGGTGGAAATATTTATTACACTATTTATTAAGCAATTTTAAAGATTCTAATTAGAATTTGTTTGAAAAAAAAAAAAAAATAATAGACTTTTATAACAGAGCAAGTTAATATATGTATAGGTATATTTTTTAATTAACTTTTAATTATATACTTTTAAGGTGGGTAATTATTTTTCATTATTTTTTTTTTTTAATAAATATGTGTCATGAGCATATATATATATATATATATATATTAAAGGCTAAATTTAAAGGAAAGGTTGTCTAAATAAAATAAAACTCAAATCCACAAAATTTACCCTTTATTGTAAGCAAATACGTACGTATTTCAGTAACTAAATTACAATATATATATAATAAAAAGTAAATTTCGTTGTGGATTTGGGTTTTATTTAATTTAAATAAATTATCCACAAGTATTCAAATTATTTATATTATAAAGGTTGTTTATCTATCCAAGTAGGTATACTTTAGATATTTTTCAAAAAATATTGTCTGACAGAAACTTAAAATATGTCAAATGTTTGTTACACAATTTATTAAAAAGTAGCTAGATAGAAAGTCGATACGAAAAAAATATTATCCTCTTATTCAATCTGTATCAAAATTCCAAGACTAAAGTTCTAACCACACGTTGAATAAACTAACCCAGTTTATATTAGGCTGGGAGTTCAAATATTTTATTCGGGTTTCGGGTGTTGGATGTATTCGAGTGTTCCATCACCACTATTTTGAACAAACTATAGGTATTAGTAATTTGGGTGTTCATAACCGTTATTATTCGGGTTAATATTGATAAATATGGGTGTTGAATATATAGAATAATCTGGAGACATCAGCTATGCTATTTTATCATAGACCACAATGTACAGAATCTAGATTTTCATGGTGGAATCTTTTGATGTATGAAGACGTATCGGAAAAAATCGTTATGAAATTAAACTATGAAAATTAAAATTCCATCACTGAAAAGTGAAAAAATAATATATAGTTATCACTGTAATAAAATAAAAATAGGTATAAACGTAGAAATGACTTCCTCCTCCACTATATTTTTATATGAAGTAATTTTAAAATATTTACTATTCAGTCTACCTCACAAAACTTACACACAAGTTATAAACAATTGTTATGTAAACTAATAAAATCTTTTATTTTCCAGCTTGTAAAGATTCGGATAAATTTGGATTATAAGCTTTGGTTTATATAAGTATCCTATTGTTTTTAAGACGCGGGTTAAAATCTAAATTGGAAATTTTTAGATTAAATTTAATGAAATGAAAAAAAAAAAAAAACAAGAATTTCTAAGGCACTTGCTTGTAGAAGGATGATTAGTCGTCATACATATGACAATATTGCTGAAAATATCAATAAAAAGTTTTAAATAAATTCAAAATAAAATAAAATAATAGATACTTATTGTAACAGATAACGCTGTACATTTCGTAAATTCGATATGAACAAAAATATTTGAATTAGAAACTATTACTAAATTTAATATAATTTTAATTACTATTAAATTATACTCATTAAAACAACTCTTTGTAGTCATAAATCTATTGTATATTACAACTACTTATTGTCAAATTAATTTTGTTATTTTATAAACAATTTTTTAAATGCAAAACTAATGATATTTATATTTTTCTATAACGAAATCCTACATATTTGAATAAAGTAGGTATTTTTTAATAAAAAAATGTGTACCTTACTTATCGGGTGTTAGTAGAGGTAGAAGCAATTCGTTTATCGGACAGGATACTCTTGGTGGATTTATTGCATTAAATAAATTGATTTTGAGTGAAGTTTTAAAGTAATATAATAATAATATATTGAAAAAGAAAGCTGGTCAGTAGTGGATGTAGTATTGATGCACTTCGCTCGTTGAGTAAAATACTGGTGGTAAATAATATGCATTAAATATAAATATAATATATATTAAATTGAAATTGAAAGTAATGATAAATCGTTTATTTCGACAAAACAATTCTGAATGAAAGGTCGGTATATATAACTTGAGTATTACTGTCGGTAATAACTAAAATTAATTCTTCATGACAAAAAAACATCAAAATTGAAAATTAGTATAAATAGCCCAACAAAAGGAGAGGGGATTAAAAAAATTTCACATTTATTTTGTATTTGTATACATTTTCGGTGAATATTTTAAGTCTATAGATCAATTTCTTCCCCGACGTTCAAACACATTTCATACTAAAATAATACATGTTGTCGAAAAATTGAAATAAGTATTAAAAAAATTGAAATGGCTATTATAAAATGTTTAAAATTTTTATAAATAGCCACAATTGGAAAAAAGTGGAAAATTGTTTATCAACACGTCAAATACATTTTATGCAAAATATCAAGACTTTATAGGACTATTATTTCCGAAATGACAATGAAAAAAACATACTCGATATTAGCAAAATCGTGTTTTTACCAATTTTCCTCAATTTTTAGGTTGTTTTTTCTTAAGTGAAAACAGGATAATTATGTAATAATAGATGCACTGCTTTAACATTTTTCGGTACAGACATAAAAAAAAAACATTGCAAGGCCAAAAAAAAAAAAAAAGAAATAACTATGAAAATTATATTATTGTTGTTTTGTTATTACTTATTTCCCCTAAATAATATATATTATAATGTACCTATATGTATAGTGGCGTATTTTTTGGTGAGGGGGGCAGGGGTACTGAAAAGGAGTCAACAAATATTAATTTTGAAAACTTAAATACGAAAACTTTATTTTTGTAGATAGAACTTATTTTTAAACAATAATAATTGGAAATAGAGTTTGATGGCTTAAAAAATTAATAATAATGCTCTAAAATTATAACTATAAATTTTAGATTCTAAACGGTGCAAAATATTTTCTCGTTTTACTATGATATTAATTGATATTATATTTTTCTTTGAGCAATTTATCGACCAAAACACTTGACGTCATGATCTAATTTTTTAATGCGTACCCATTTTTTGGCATAAAACTTTGTCAGCATGGTACTTTAAAGAGGTAATTTGTTGATTTTTTAAAAACGCATCAGAAAAAACCATCAAAAAATAATGAAAAATATAAAATAAACATAGAATAATGGTTATTTTCTCATAAATCCAAAAATGTTGGTTTTAAACACTTTAAAATGATCACAGAGTACGTGTTTTTTTTTTTTTGTATTTTTTAATACATTTATAATATTATTATGTTTTAAACGTATATTTCAGCGTCCACCTTAATGTATTTACGATTTAAAATGGTTTTATAAATGTGATTGGAGTTTTGTAGTAATTAAAATTCAATGAATTGTATTACTAGACTGTGGTTCTTCGGTACTTTTATCATTTATTACCAAACTAAGGAATAATCAGTTTTAAAATTAAAAAAAAAATGTCTTCTTCTTCTTCTCCTTCGCCTTTTCTCCCTACTAGAAAATGTATTAATTAAAATTTAAAAAAGTATACCAAATCAATGTATTAATATTATATTTTACAACCTCATGACCTATCATGTAGTTTGTTTTTATGTAGTATTTCCGTTAAAGACTGTTAACCTTTTTGTCAGGTATACTTATGCCTAAATATTAAACTTAAAATATTTTTAATTTTCAAATAAACACCTTAAAATAATCCAAAAATAAAAACAACATATTGTAATACAGTTTTTTTTTTATATTACGATTAGAAAATTAGGAAAAATGTATGAATATAAAAAAAGAATTTAAAATTCATAAATTTTGTCACTCGTTTTTATCCATGCTTAGTGATAATATTTTTTCCATGTGATGCAAAATATTCTAAAAATATCAAAATTAAGTGCATTTAAGGCTACACCTTTTGAAAAGTTAAAACTTCAAATTAAATCTTTTTAATAAGTATTATTTATTTTTACCAAAATAGTGCACAGATCCTACAACCCCCCTTCCCATTACTAACAGTCTTTGTCTGTAAACTAAATGATTTTGCCCCTAAAGATAGTAAAATATATAAATTATTCATGTAAATATCATTATATTAATGATTGGTTTTCAATATACTTAGACCCCTCACCGCAAGAAAAAAAGTTGAAAATACGTCACTGAATATATATAATATATAACATTGATAATATGAAACATACAAAATAGAATTATACTGACAATGGAAGGGGGGGCTACGGTCCCTTCACCTCCCTCTACGTATCCCACTTTATACAGACATAAGAAAATACATTATATTAATATCAAGACATTCCTCGCTTGACTCAGAATGTAAGATATTCATTATCATTATATTTATAAATTTTTAAAATAATCTACAAAATGTAAATTAATAAACAATTCAAATTTATCGAAAATATGTAGTTGGTACCTATTATACAATATTATTCTATATTAAATTGAATTAAAAATATATTTATATATTATTAACTAAAAAACCGAGATGGAAAAAAAGAGTGAAACTTAAACTCTGTATACATTTTTAACAATTTGATAATAATTATAAACAAGATAGCAAAACTCATTTTGCGAGTGTGCTAAACTCCCAGTTTTAAACGTATTTTTAACAAAATATCGTAAAACAAAACGAACATTACTCACTATATTCTACATATATCTCTATTAACCAAACGAAAATGTTTCTCGTAACTGTATTAAAAATATTATAAAACGAATAATATCCATCTCTCTGATAACAAAATCAACAAACTCGAAACGATGTACTAGCAACTGGATGGACGGACGGATGAACACAACGGGGATATGAGCTGTGTCTAAACTTCTGTTGAGAAATCTAAAATGAGAAACAATATATTACATTTTGAATTTTTTACAAATACATTTATTATTAATCATTTTTTGTAGAAAACAAACGTTTATAATACGTATTACGATGACATCGGCTATCAGACACAATAATTATGATTCATTGGAATTTGCAACTGGGCTGCGACATCTTATCACTAGCCATTATATATTACTTATTAAGGATATCGTTAATTGTTAGTATATTACAATTTATGGTCTACGGGGTATAAACCATTTACCACTGAATAGTTGCAAGATAAATTATGACTCATATACATTAGAAACCGTTTAGAATGACATTGGAAAATGTTTAAAACATTTTCGTTACAACAGGTCGTTGTAAACAAATCGAGTATGAAAACAAATTTGGTTTTTTTTTTTTAGCTTTAAGTACTTAAAAAGTTAAAACTATATATATAATTACAACATTAAGCTAATACATAAATAACCAAGTAAATACAAATTATTATAAGCACCTACATATATCAATTACTTTTTTATTAAACATTATTGTTGAATTGTGGAATATAGTTATTAAAAATAATAAATATATAATAGACCTTATAAAATATGACATGTGTGAACTTAGCCTCCACATGTATTTACAATTTGTAACTTCCGGTGGCATACCATGTACCTTCAAATTTTGAATCTGGATGTAAAAATCTTTAGAATTTACAGAACATTAATAGGACTATATTGAACAAATACAATAACTTTTAGATTCTGAGTGAAACTATAAAATTGGTTTGACAATGATGTTTATAATTTTTTTAGTTTGTGAATAACTTTTCGACTAGAAGTCTTGACTTATCGTTATGAGTATATCTATTTTTCAGTATAAAATGTTTTTAGAGACATAATTTAGGGATGTTATCTTTCGTTCTTTTAATTTTCCGTAGATGCGTTAGGAGATAAACTATCAGAATCTGGTAAAAAAAACTGAGTACTTTCTCCTAACTCTGAAAAAAAATGGATTTTAACCAATTAAAAATATTCGGGTTTTACGTATTACATAATAAAAAATGAAAATAGACATTTTTCATAATGAAATAAATAAATTTTGGTGTACAGTTATGTATATGTTACCTACATATATTACATAGATACATTTTACTGAGTTACGTTCAGAATCGTTTTATTGAAAAAATGATTTAACATTGCTTTTAAATTCAATATAGGTATATATTATAATCAGTATAACACACCCGACGAATGAATTATTTATCCACCCCTTAATGACTAGATCGTTATTTTAATATTTTTAATTAATTTTTTCATAGATTAATTATTATATTCTTGAACTATAATTAAAATATTTTACATTTTTATTAATTCAAAAATGTAACATCTATGATTTTTTTTTAATAAAAATCAAAATAGCAATTTTATAAATACGATTTTTAAAATAATTTTAGCAGATAGTAAACATTTTTAACATACTTGAGATTCAGTAATTTATATTTAATTTTATAAAATTAAATTATTTTCAAAATTTTCATTCAATATTGATTATTTTTTCTCTGTGAGATGGATAACATCAACGTTTTTTTTTAACTCTAGGAATGAGTAGCCTATCCCAGATCCCACGGAGCTTCCATAAGCTCTCATATAGGGAATCCTATTCGGAGACCACCAGGAATCAAATGAAAACCATTTAAAATTTAAAAAATTTAAAAAAAATTCAGTTCCACGAATGACAAGTTCCCGACAACTCCCACGAGGAAACACGACGTTGGATTGTCCCTATCGCGACGAGAGGCGATTAAAAATCCATAATAAATTGCAAACTTCGGAACCGGGAATCAGACTACTGCTTGCTTATCCTCGTGCTCGAAATCCTTAGTTTATTTTTTATATTTTTTTGTATATTTTGCAACAAATCTTAATTCCGACGATTGGATTCAAACCTCCGATCGACCGTTACTTAACAATTTTTATACTCACGTTTAATCGACCGATCTACGCTCCAGTGCAGTGATACAAACGTAGTTGAAATTGTGAGTTCATACTACATAAATGGTCGAGTAATGGTATATGATAATGGCATACATCGATTCCGCCGACTAAATATTTTATAGTCGACCAACGGATTACGTAAATAACATGAATTTGTATGATAGTCGCGGAAATTTGCCCATCATTATCTACTTTGCAAATTAAATTGATCTTTATTTATTTATTTATTTATACTGTAAAAATATTTTATAGTAAATTATAGAATATTAATGGATACCTACGTTAGCACACATATATTATACATTATATTTTGGATACTTAAATATTTTATTCAATCAGTGAACAACATTATTATATATAAATATGAAGTATTTACCTAACTACACGAATACCGTAGGTAGTATAAAATGTAACTTAAAATTAATTAGTATAAAAAAAAAAATATATTACATAAAAAACTTTAAAACATTAGATAATACAAAGTTATTGTCGAAGACTTTTTTTTTCCTGGAAAACTAATTAAGAACTATATACAATTTTCCTCCGATAAATATAGGGGTTTGAATTTCTTACCAAGAGTTATAATGATTGAAACACTAGTCGCTATTCAAATTTTTCCCGCAAAATTAATTAATTTGATAAAAAAAAAGAGAGTATCGAACAGTTTCCTGTCTACATATTATAAATAACATGCTTCTCTTCAATAACTTATAAATATTTTTTTTATTTGGGATTCTTAAACACTAATTTTGACCAACCGGAACGGACGCTAAGGTTAATGTTACGAACCAGAACGCCGTCCCTGCATGTTTCGGTCCATTTCGAGCACGGATTTTTTGGGTCATTTTTCGAATCGCTACAGCGCATTCAATAACAGTTAGAACAGGTTTGGACCGATGGAAAAATGTGTTATACACTAAGATATTGTAACGTGGTCGGGGTAGACCAGTTAAATATAAATCAAGTGGTCAATCCTTTGGATTACCGTATTTCAAGAGCTGTACAAAGATTTTATTTAGTGTATTAGTATTTTAATAAATAAAAGTTTACGCAGATAAGATAATTATAATGAATAATATAAATTATAATAAACATAATAATATATTATAGTATTTACTCACAATGAAGAAGGTAGTGGTTGCGGTTGAGTTCGGTTGATGGTCGTTTACAAACTGACTACATATTATATTGACTAAATTATATTACTAAACGTTTACAATAATAATAATTGTCCAGTTTACGAAATAACGTAATATTTAATTATTGTTACATTACCCTCTTGGTTTTTTTTTTAAATATAATACCCTTTTTTTAAAAAAATTAAAAAATAAAACGTATTCTCGACCACTACCTTTTTACAAATATTAAATTTATAGCCGATATCAAATTATTTCTTGAGATGTATTAGTCTTTTGACGAGAATTGATTTCTCGGTTTGAAATTGATATTATGGAAATTACCATGTTGTTGATTTGAATTTGATTTGATTTTCTTCTTCTTTATAATTAATTTTTTTTTTTAAATTCTAATACAGTTTTCTTCAATAAATATATTCATATTCATCTTGTATATATATATATCTTATATTCTAATATTCCTAAATGAATATTTTATAGACATTTTTTTTCACAAATAATTATCTTCTTTAAATATATATTTATATATAGGTACTAAATATTAGTCTTGAAACATGCACGTAACTATATTTCTTCTCTAAATATGTATGCAAGTAGGTATATATATATACATTATATATATTATAAATATTTTTCTTCATTATATAAATTGTTATTCTTGAATTTTTCTATTTTATTGATTTCTAAATAATGCAGCACAAACTTGATTTAATAAGCCTTCCCTGTATACTATTGTAAAATCATAATCAATTAATTGTGTTTTTAATCTTTGGAGTTTTACTTAAAACGTTTTCAATGTATTTACATATTTTAGAGGTATATGATCGATCCAAATTTCAATATGAATACCATATACATAAGTTCAAACATTTTTAAGACTATATACTATCGCTAAAAGTTCCAACTTAATTGAACTATACAATTATTCAGTTGGTGTTAATGTCCTTGATGTATATGATATAGGGTATGAATAGTTATCGTCAAGATCTCTTTGTAGTAGTGTCCTTGCAATACCTAACTTGCTTGCATCTGACCAAATAGTAATACTTAAACTTGGTGAATTAGTAGACTAGTCAATTTTTTTTTTAAAACTTCTAATGCCTTTTATTGCGTAGTTTGTTTTAATGTAAAGTGACCTCTTGTCAAATTTCTAATAAGAGCCGATATTTTTTAATATTTTTGAACACATTTTCTATATATAATTCACATTCCCAAAAAATGTCTATTGTTTTTGATTGTTTGTTGGAACAGAAAAACATAAAATAGCTTTTAAACTATCTGTAGAAAGTCTTATTCCTTCAGTTGATATTTCCTGTCCTAAAATTTTAATTTTTGATAACCAAATTTGCATTTTGTAATTTTAAGTTAAAATCCTATTTGTCTAATTTTTTCTAATAATTTTTCTAAGGTGAACATAAGTTCTTAAAATGTTTTAGCGTAATTTGTAGTTTAACGTTCCCAAGTATAAAAGTTCAGATAAAGTTTTATTAATTGTTCTCGAAAATTCCTGAGATGAATTTCGATAATCAAAGGGACACCATTCATATAAACCAAATGGTGTTATGAATGCTAACTTATGCCTATCCGTTTTTCCATGTGAAATATTCAAAAACCATTCTGCATATCCATAACATTGAAAAAAATAGCTTCTTCTAAACAATCATATATTGTTTGGATATATGTCATAGGGAAGTTTTGATGTGGTACAACTTGATTTAATTTTCAATAATCAACAATTTATTTTTTAGAACCATCAGCCTTAAATACTAAAAAAGCGGATGCATCGTACGATTAATTTGATTCAACTATTAAACCAGCCTTTAGTAATTTTTCACCCTGTATTTTTAATTTTAATTCTTCTTTAATTGATAATCTATAAAGTACAAACTTATTGGGTCATCTGATATAGCTGGAATCGATACATCTCCTATATCAATCGTACCTAAATCCATTTGATTTTTTGCAAAACAATCATTATATTTTCCTAATAAACTTCTAAGTTTATATTTTTGGTTTTCCAGTACTTAATTCGGGATTAATTAAACTCTTTTTACAGTGTATATTATTGATATTATTATTATCGTCCTCATATTTTATTAATTTTTCTTTCCTAATATTATTTATTTTATTGTATATCTTTGTTTGTTTACAAGTCGAAATTGTCATATTGACTTTAGTGTTCTAAAAAATATAATTTATTTATCATGTTAGAAATCGTTTGCCACCTTAATTTGTCTATGTCATGTGCAATCCGTGGTATTGCCAATTTTTTAAACTTGTGAATTAGACAGAACTTTTTTAACTTTTTCAAAACATCAAAAATTATTTCATACATAGATTTTTTATAAAATTTTGATTTAGTTATTAAATATATTATAAATTGATTTTTTTACAATTAAATATGCTATTTCTCCTAGATTTTTATTTTTTTTTTAACTCACTTATATTATTATATTTCTCTACAAAACTTAGTGTTATACCCTTTCTCATAGCTAAATCTTATGATACACAATGTACTAAATGAAATGTTTTATTGAAATAATCACAAAATAAATCATGGTCTACTTCTTCAATTATACAATTAAATTTTTCTTTGTTTAGAATTTTCTGAAAAAAATCATTAGACAAAATTGGAGTTATTACATTTTTTTTTTTTATATTAATATTCTCGTAATAATTAACTGCAGCATTTAAATTTTCATTACAGAAATTAATACGAGTTGGATTTATTTTATCTTTAATTTTCACATTTAACTTATGAAAATTAAACCTATCTATTTTTATTTTTATTTTTTATTATTTGTCTTGTTAAATTTATTATATTTTGTCAAATCGCTTTTATTTATTTTTTTTATGAAATTCCCCCTTAACATGCAAATCCATATTGACACAATAGCCCAATAAAACAATTTTGCGAATATCACATTTTACAGCAGGAAGATCCCCCTCATTTAAATGTTTTTTTTTTAATTGTTCAATTTTAATAATTTTTTATTAATTAAGAATTTGTTGCAGTCAGCACAAAAATATTTAAGAAGTTTTTAGATATAGTTTTTAGATACACTTACCGGTTTCATTTTAATACATTTTGTTGATTTATCATTCCGTAATTTATTTTATTAATGTCATTGTCCTTTACATCCGGACAATTAGAACTGAACTTGCAGCATATATAATTATTTTGAATTATTAGCTTATTTTGTTCATTATTACTAAATATTAATGCTAGGAAAATTAATAATTTTTTAAAGTCAGTTAAGTCAATAGAAAGAAATAGTAAAAGTTTAAAGTTAATAGTTTTTTTTTTTTAATAATTGAGTTAAGTTAAATTAAAAACATTACTTATTAACTTAAGTTAAGTTAATTTTTTTTTGTACAAGTTAATATAATATTTGAAATATACAGGTATTTACAGATAATTGAATATCTATTCTTTTTTTGGAAATTTTTTTATTTTTTAACTTTAAGCATTTTAAAATTTTTAAAAATCATTAGGTACCTAGCATACCTATTATTATTGAAAATACTACAATGTATTTATAATAATTATTACTAAAATTAACAACAAATAGGTTCATAAAAATGTTTGATCAGTAGGTTAGGTAACCTAACCTACATACTGTTTTCTTCAAAATTCTAACAAATGGAAATTGATCATTACAAATTAGTACCTACCCAAATATTGTTTATTTATGGGAAATCTAATATATTTCTCAATTTATATTACGGGGAGATATATATTATATAGATTATAGGTATTCTTGATTTTTATATTTTTGAGAAATAAATAATTCTCATATATAGTAATAATAATTAAACGACAAAACAACTTTTTTTTTTATTCAACCATTTTAGTAATAGACACAATATGAAATAAAAATGTATCAATTATTTCAAAATTATCATAAACTGAGTTTTAATTAAAAGTAACTCGTTATTTAAAGTTAATATAACCAAAAATAAGTTAATTTAACAAAAATCAAATATAAAAGGTTTAGTTAAAAATTGTTAAATTGTTAACTTATTAACTCGTTAATGCCTGCATTACTAAATACGCCTAGTATCTATTGGTTTTTTCATGAAAAATACAAATTGGTATTCTATGAGACTTCTAATATATTAAAGCAGTTGAATTTGTTATTTCATTGGTATGTGTGTAGTTTTCGTGTATAATTATTGAATTTTTATCGAGTTTGTTACAAATAAATGTAAAGTTATCCTTTAAATTATATTCTGATTGAAACTGATTGATAGTTATAATTTTCGGAATTTGTAAAGTTGTTTAAGAATATCTTAGAGTTTTTAAACATTTCCTTAAAGAATGGGCACCACAATCACCATCTTCCGGTACCCTGAGGTATTTTTTTGAAAGTCATAATTAAATCATTAATATGTATTTTTCTTCGTCTTTATAATTATTATTGGTTAATATTTTATTTATTATATTTAATTTATTGTTATTTTTCTATTTACTTAATATTAATTTGTTTTAAAATTATTTTAACGTCAATTTTATAGGTTACTTTTTAGATTTTCATACTTAAAAATATGTTATTATTATCTAAATTATATATTATATCGGTGAACAAATTTCTTCTATTACTATGCATTTATGATTAATGTTTATTAACCCTATTTGAATGAACTAATGATTTACCGATTACATTTGAACTGTTACTGTTTCTTGTATTGTTAACAGCTTCAAGAATAATATTTTTTTCCATATGAGTAATTTCCTTTAAATAACAATCTAATGTGTGTTATTTATCACTGATATTCTAGCTCCTGAATCTAATAATAAATTAATTTTTTTATTATTTATTATTCTGTGTATTTTGATTTTATATCTATCATAATTATTTTGTCCTGTAAAATGTATAATATTTGTTTTTAATAAATCAATGTTATCAAAACTATTATCACTATCTTCGACTTCTATTTTAGATATACTAGGTTTTATAATATTTTCAGAAATACATCTAATAACTTGTTTCATTATTATTTTTTTTTTGTATGTTACATGATATGATTTGATAAACCACAACTATATCAAATTATATCATACTTGTTAAAATTTTCGTTTTTGTTATTTAATCCTTTATTTTTATTATTATTAGATTCATTGTTCTTTTTTATATTAATATAATCCTTTGAATGATTGTTATTTGGAAATCATTGTAAACTATTATGGTTCGGAAATCTTTGAAAATTATTATTATTATGAAATCTTTGAAAAATATTATTATTTTGGTATTTGTCAAATCTATCCTAACTATTTTTATTATTTTGGTAATTATTAATTCCTTTGTAACTATTTATATTGACATTTCTATTACTTCTTTGTTCGGACAGATTAAATTTAGATTTTAAGTTTGGTTTATCTATTTTGAATTTTTCCAACTCAAGCAAACCAACATTCTGGTTATCACTACTCAATGACATCGAATAGTTTCTATCTTTCTTTAATTTATTTCCAACTCCTTCAAGCTATTTTTTTCATTAAAGTTACGGTATTGTAATAATCTGGAGTTATAAGGCGCCTTTAATATAGTATCGATTTTCTTCAGGAATTCCTTTATTAGCTCGAGATATTAAAAATAACACATCGGTAAAAATTCAGCAATTATTTCATTACATTTAAACTTTATATTCCTTAATTTATTTCTTAATATTCGAATTCTAGTAGGTGAAGCAAACTTTGTCTTAAAATATTCTCTATCTTTTCAAATGCTAAATTTGGGCTCTCCGCGATTAACATAGAATACATTTGATAAGCTGTGTTCTTAATATACAAAGGTAAATAACTTAATTTAATATTAGAAAACCAATCATTAGCTTAAGCCATATTAAAATACTCAAAAAAATTATCACATATTCATCACTCGCACCAGTAAACACATTAGGTGTAAATGTTGCCATATTAAATATTTTCTTTCTTCCCTTATTTAATGTTTTACTTATATGAATTAGAAATATTTAATAATACATTATATTAAGCCTTCAACTTCTGAAATAGTTTATCAACTTATTGCTTTAGCTATACTATGTCTAACCTATTCTGTTGATTACTAATTAAATAAAAACTTTTATATTTTAACTGAGTGATCGATGTTACAAATAAATATTTTAAGTAATACCAAAAAGGATTTAAATATTTTTTGTTAAAAATTTATTAACGATTTCCTTTTGCCACAAAATCGTATTTATTAAACAAAAGTAATATTGTTTTACCAATTTAAATAATTACAAAAAAATGTACGATTTTCATTCACCACAAATTGTGTCTTTAAGCATAAATAATAGGTAACATAATTCATCAAATTATTTTTTTTTTTTTTTATAAAAAAATTAAAATATTGACGACATTTAATTTTCTTTCAATTAATAAATCTTATTTTTTTCTTTTTTAACCAAAAATACAAAACAGAATCCTACCATTAAATACTACATTTATTCATATTTCAAAGCATTAGCTTTCAAAATATTTTAATATAAATTACGGTGTCTCCACCAGTATGTAACTAGATTGGGGTAGACCAGTTAAATATAAATTATCCAGGGAAGGTGGTAAACCCTTTGGATATATGTTTTACCGTAGCTCAAGGGGTGTACAAGGATCTTATTTAGTGTATTAGTATATTAATAAATAAAAGACTGTTCATATAAGATAATTATAATAATATATTATAGTACTCACAATGAAGAAGGTAGTGTTTACGGTTGTTGGTCGTTCACGAACTGACTACCTCTATATGGTATATTATACTACTAAACGTTTACAATAATAATAATAATAGTGTCGAGTATGAGAAATAATGTGATACGTAAGTATTATTACCGTATATAATATAATAAGTCACTATTTTGGGTAGTTCAAAATTGAATTTTGGATCGCTCGTAACTTATGGGGAAGTGAACCTATAACCTCGCTGTTTTGACTATCTCTCTTTTTACCTTAACCCCCAGTATAGGTAGCTGTAAATTTACACTTAGTATGTTATAGGTATAATGGAGTGTATAACACACTTTGACATTAATCCGAGCCCAATACGTCTGTTATTAAATTTGCAATGGCAATTCATTTTTTTACCAATAAGTAAATTTAGTACTCTCTCGAAGCTTCTGCGAACCCAAATATTCTACTCCTATTTGAGAAGGTACTAGGAGGTTTCCATATGTGTCCGAGACTCCTGGTACTGTTAGGAAATTATTCAAGATACTGTTTTTATCGACTAAATTCAATATATAATATTTCATTATATATATATTAATAAATAATAAACAAAAAAAATATTCACATTTTCACAAATTTTAAGTGTAAATATCTAGTAGATATTATATATTTCCTTAAATAAATTAATAAAAATCAATGTCGTAGCCCCTCGGATCCTTTAAGAGGAGGTCACATCTACAAATCATCAATAAAAAACATTAGAATTTCTCTATTTGATAACTAACAATTAATGAGCTAGAACCCTGTCTAACTGATTTTTGATATAATGAGCATTTTTAAACGTTTTATGAGTTGTCAAAATATCAATTAATTTTTTCTTATTAAATAATAATTTATCATACATATATATGTATATATACTATATGTATGTTTTTTGTTAAATAATTATATAGGTATATTGAATATTTTATAGTTACATTATAATAATTATATTTTGCGGACAAAATTGTACATGCTCGCAGTTTATATTTATCACATTTTGAAAAAATAAATTAACATTCCCAATCTGATTGTTTGAAAAAACATATTTACTTATTTATCATTTTTATTAGCGAGAAAAAATTTTAGATATATATATAAAAAAAATTAATTAATGTTAACAACATTGGATAACACTCTGTCTGACCATTTTTTGATAAAACGATTTTTAACAATAATAATTATTTAATAAGAGGGTTTACCACCTTCCCTGGATAATTTATATTTAACTGGTCTACCCCAATCTAGTTACATACTGGTGGAGACACCGTAATTTATATTAAAATATTTTAAAAGCTAATGCTTCTAAATATGAATAAATGTAGTATTTAATGGTAGGATTCTGTTTTGTATTTTTGGTTAAAAAAGAAAAAAAATAAGATTTATTAATTGAAAGAAAATTAAATGTCGTCAATATTTTTATTTTTTTATAAAAAAAAAAAAATAATTTGATGAATTATGTTACCTATTATTTATGCTTAAAGACACAATTTGTGGTGAATGAAAATCGTAAATTTTTTTGTAAATATTTAAATTGGTAAAACAATATTACTTTTGTTTAATAAATACGATTTTGTGGCAAAAGGAAATCGTTAATAAATTTTTAACAAAAAATATTTAAATCCTTTTTGGTATTACTTAAAATATTTATTTGTAACATCGATCACTCAGTTAAAATATAACTAATTTAATTAAAAAGTTCTATTTTTTATTTTTCATTTAATATTTAGGGCTCAAATTTCAAGTCTTTTTAAAAAATTTTAATAATGAACTTTTTATTGTACATTTTTTTTTTAATATTAAGTAATATATAGGTATTTATTTAAATTAAATTAAATTTCAAACTGTAAAAATATAGTTTTGTTATCAGATAATAGGTACTTATTTCGGCAACTAAGTTGTTATCTACAGTGCAAAACACAGATGATCGTCTTTTAAATGTTAACTTAATTGAATGATTATAAAACAAAAACAAAAATTTAAGTTAAACTAATGATAATTTAAACTAAGTAAGTTAATTAGTTAAGTTAAAAAATGAACTTTTTAATTAGGTACTTATTTAATTTCTAACATATTGTAAGATAAAAAAGATAAAAATCATAGATGTGTTAAGTTCGTCTGATGATTTTTTCAGGAAAAACAACTTAACGGTTCATATGAGGATTCGAACCGGTGAAAAAACGTATACCTACGCGTGAAGATTGTCTTTTAAAACTTTCTCTCAAAATAGTAATTACTTAACAAAATATATAAGACACATAGATACCTACAAAAATAGCGGTCCTGTAATGTGTGTCTGAAAATATATTCCCGTGTATACTTTTCAACAAAACTTACCTATATTTAATTCATACAGTTTGTAAAATATACAGTATATATTTAATATTTCGATTTATTATTTTAAATAAAATACCAAAGTTCAGAACATTAATCAAATTTCTAGGTACGTATATTATTGTACTAGTTTTCATAGAAAATCAATTAGGTAGTAAACCATTTTCTAAATTTTCCCGGTTACATGGTTTTCGAAACCGGTTTCAAATCCGTTTTTATTTCCTAATGTAAAATGGTTTACTGACCATAAACCTTTTTCTATTGCAGTATATAGCATTAGCTATATTTTATTATATTCGTAAATGACATTGACTTCTGCTGCAAAAACACCAGTTTTGTGAGAATTCGTTGGATTTTCTGCTAACACACTTTGACATTGCAGCAAAGCCTGAGATACGATATTAATTACATAATTATTAGACAGACGCCGGTAAAAATGTATTCATGTGGAAGCTCATTCTTGATAATTTCTTGATAATATCGTGATCGTATATATAATCGCAGGCACGTGTTTTTATGTTTTTGCTATAGAAATACTTAAAGAAATAAAAAATATATCTTATGGAGTAAACATGTTGTAGATAAACATTCGCACTATCGGAAAACTATAGGTATAATATAAAACGTGTGATAAAACTGTCTGGTACGGTCAATTCTAAAACGCACGTACTGGATCGTGTTTTTGCTTATACTTACTTATAATTCTATTTCTAAAATTTTTAATAAATTAAACCAAAATATTTGACAGGTGATAAGACCTTATTAAAAAAATAATCCTAAAATAATGTTTTAAATTTAAAAGAATAAAGATTTTTATATACTATTTGAATCTCCATTTTTCATAATAATAATATTCTCCATAATACGATTTTTACACCCGCAGGTAATCCACACACAATATCGAGTAACGTTTCATCGTCCAATAATTATGAATATTTAAAATTTTACATAACCGACGGATATTTCCTGAGTACCAAGTAGGTATTGGGAATTGTTAAAAAATTGATCTGTAAAAATGACGATAGGTTAATTACCCATATGTTAAAATAACGATTAATAATTAGCATAGTTGAGCATTAAAAATTTATTATTTTTCTCATAACTAACTTAACCTGTTTAATTTTGCTCCTGCAAATGGTGTGCAAATGTGTGCCAATGGCAGCTGCCATGTACGCACGTCAAATTTCTAAGTTTTCAAATTTAATAAAAAAAAATTAGAAATAATTATTTTAGATAAAATGTTTATTCATAGTAAATATTCTTTTTAAATTTTGAATCTATGATAACTAGAAGAGAAGTTGTACTTAAAAAGTAAGAACATGTTTTAATAATGCCATTAAAACACATGTATAGCGTCCTCTTAATACTAACACCTATTTCTCGAAATGTTTTTTTTCAATGTGGTGGCTGTGATAACTGCCAAACCGATCGTCCGATTCCCTTCATTTTTTGTATGCATATTCTTAATTAGATTTTTAATTGAGCTAGGCTTTTATTGATAACTTTGACAGTTTTTTAATTTAATTATTTTACTATTTAACAATTTTTACTATTTCATTTAACCATTTTTTTAAGTATGACTATTTTCGAATTTTTTTTTCAAAAATTCCTCTTGTAACTTAATAATCATTGTATTTATAAAAATAATAAAAAATTTTAAATTTTTGTTTCCGAACAACTTTGAGACTTAAATCATGCCTGCCATTCGTGCCCGCAGTAAAAAAAAGTATTATATGCCTCTGCATGAAGGCGCTATATTTATATTATTAATATTTCATTTTTTAAATGAGTCTTATTTTTCCACATTGGTATATTTAAATTAAAAAAAAATTAAAATAATTAGCCCAATATTTGTTATGCAATCCACTACATTATTTGAACCCATTATCAAAAAAAAGAAACGAACTTTTTTAAATTGAATTATGTTGAATCGAATATTTTTTTCCTTTCTGTGAATTGGGGAAATTTTTATTACTATAAATTTGATATTTCAAATTTGGAAATTCCAAAATTTGAAAAATAAAAAAATACCCGCTATTTTCGTCGTCAAAGTGGGATTCGACCTGTTAGATTTAATTCAACTAAATGATATAAGTAAATATATAATAATATAATAAATATATATGTATATATAAATAAGTTAATACGATAAAAAATTTTATTAGTTGAACAAATTTTTAAAAAGATTAACATTTTAACTTAATTTAAATTTTTTAACTAGTTATTGTCATTATCTTTGAAAATATATATAACAAATTTATGAATATCATTTGCCCCAATCGTGTATCTACTAAACTTAAATTGACGCAACTTCAAAAATAATAATATATAATATAGGTGTACATATTATGTAGGTGTACAAATTATTTCATACAAAATATGAAAATCAACTACAGTAGAAAGTCGAATTAAGGCAATAGAAATGTAAACAATTTGAGTTGGTTAGTTTATGTCAAAAACAATATTAACTATAAGTGAGTTGAACGGGTAAAAATAGATTGACCTTTTCATTTTAACCTTTTCACTGCTACACTGCTACACTTTTTTCATTTGTAACCCAGTTGTGATGATATTTTTTGATATTTTTATATATATGTATATACGGTAGCCTTAAATCATATGTTGAAGTAAAAAAATAAAATCATTATTTACTGAGATATTTAAGTTTTAAAATCGTATGACAAGGGGTTCCCAAACATAGCACATTTACGCATACTTTAATAAAAATAATAAATACCATTATACACATTATTGTTTTAAATAGCTTATTTAATATAAAAAATTCGATCACGTTTTATAAAAATAAAATTAAAATAATGAGTGATAACAATATATGGTATTGATAGTACGGTGTTTCGCAGGGACGACCACTTTGGAAAGTAATAGAAACGAGAAAATTTGAAATGTCTCTCATAAATCGGGAAATTAAAATAAGAACGGGGTTTTTTTTTTTTTTTTTGTCATGGTTAAATCCGTTTAATTTTTGTTTATTTTTCTATGTAACCTGCTTATTCGAACATTTTATAAACAATACAGCACGTACTATTAAGTCTGCAGCAGTTAGAAGGTACCCGCAGTTAGTTAATTGCCATTTTTGAAAATATTTTACACAACGATTTTCCAAAGATGGTTTATTATTATTAGCGAACGCGGTTGGCACAGTTTATTTAGTGACATTGCATAGGATTTACACAAAAAAATAATAATAATAATAATAGAAAAGTTATCAACTTCCTTTCTAGTAATATAATACGTCATGTTATATCGATGTTTGAATTACATATATATATTGTAAATCGTATTATATTAATTTGTTAATTTGTAATTATCTCTATTTGACTGAAAAAAATAAAACAATATTAATAATGACAAAAAAAAAAAAAAAAAACGTATATACGATAATAGTGTACCAGTTATCATGGACACTGAACAGAAGTCTGTTTGCATACACGTAATGATGATAATGCACTACCTAGTATAATATTATAAACATAGATGAATCGTCGTGATGCGGTACCTATACAGTCACTTTCATCATACGTTTATCATTGCGTCATTTGTTGACCATATGCCTTATTGACGTGAAATATTATATACCTACGTGAATATGCCCATACATGAATATTTTAATATTATAATATACATTATATACACACATATAAATAATAGACGTTTATGTATAATATTTATATACATACAGAGCGTAACCAAGGCTGAACCGAGGCTGAATGGTAATGAGTTTGAAAAAGTCGAGTTAATACTCGTGGTTAATTTTTTCAACAACTTTTGACTTCGCAGGTTATTTTTAACATCTTCAACTTAGAATTTCGGTTTTAATATATTCAAATAATATACAATTTATTATTTTATTTTTTTCGCATTGGTTGATCGTGATAATCGGTGGCAGTTTTTATACTTTTATCTGGGGATTTTATCTTGATAATAATTGTAAAAAGTGTTTGCTGACTCAATTATAATAATATAATATAGGTACTACCTATATACTTTTTATGGTGTTCGTAAAGTTCTCTGATATTATAATATTGTACTCCACGGCATCATATACAAGTAAATTTATTTACGAAAGAGTTATAATTTCTGTTCTGTTATCAATAGGAGGTACCTATTTCATATTATAGGTATCTATCAACATTTCGAAAAATCTTATTATTGAAATTCAACAAATAATTACTTGACTAAAATAAATAACCTAAAACCAATATTAACATTTAACTAATAACTTCACTTATTTATTGTTAACTTAATTCTTAGTTATTTTAATTAACTATAAACTTCTTTAAAAATTGTGTAACTTGTTCAGCCTTGAATGTAGGTACATAGTTTGTGTATAGGTTCTATATGTATTTTATATTAAAAAAAAAAAAAATTAATTTTCATACATGACCTATTTTAATTAAATAAAAAAGATAAATCCGCAACTTACCCCTACAAGGGGTGGAAGTTGGTCCATCGTTCCTTCGGTCTTCGGATAGAATATTGTTTATTATTATTATTTCCTTTTTGAAACTAACGATAAATCATAATTCATTGCATTAAAAAAATAATTTTGAGCAAAGTTCTGTATTTTTTTTTTTTTTTTAATTTACAAAAATTATTTTCGGTGGTTTTGCTTAAAAAAAAACTGCTTGTATGCTTAAAAAAACTACAGAGAAAATCAAAAAATTACCTCGTTAAAGTATCAACTAGAATTTAAAAAAATATTATTATACTGATGGTTTTTAAATAACATAATACTTAGTATATATTATATCTTGATGTAATTACTTCGGTATAAAGGGAAAATATATTCAAAAGCAAAAATAAATAAACAACGTGACTAAACTATATTTATACGATAATAAGTTTTATATTAGCTTTAATTAAATTATACTTTAATCTTGTATATAATTAAAATAAAGTTGGTCAGTTGGAGGTGGAAGCACTTCGTTTGATAGTCGTATTAGATGTATTAAGTTTGAAAGCAATGATAATCATTTCTTTCTATAAAATGATTTCGAGTAAAGCTGGGTATAATATACAATATTCATATCTAAAAACTACAAATTACATATTCAGTATACCTACTTAACAATCCCGTGTAAGATTAAACTCTATACTCTAAATAGTAATGTAGGATTAACCCTGTATTAAATGTTAGGTTTTAAGTTTAACCTAAACCTAAAGTAACTCAAAATACACAATTTTTATGAATAGCCCAAAATTTAATAAACCCGTTTAAAACTTTTTATCACATCAATATTGTACTAAAAACAAATTCGTTTTTAATTTAGTTATATAAAAAAAATATCCTAAAAAATTCGCAATAATAAAAAAAAAGAAAATAAATTTATTAGGTAAGTCTTTATTCGTCAATTTATACAGAAATAATAATTTTTATCCAAAAACTTAATGATTTTCAAGATATTTAGAAATAGGATTTCTAAAGGAAAATATTAATTTCAAAATATATCTATAATATATAGGTACCTACATATTATATAATATTTCAAGGGTTGAAAAATAATTTTATAGATAAGTTTATTCTCGATATATCTAACCACCTGTCTTTGAAATATTATTATTATATAGATTATTAATTTTATGATTAATTAATGTTTGTTTGTGTAATAATCAATTTTTTGAATTTTAATTTTCACTATCAAGAATTATCAAGGATAATTCCAGAAGTATTTGAGTAAAAGTATTTGAATATTGTTATTCAAATACTTTTTTGAGTGTTGAATTCTTTGTTCATATACTTTTTTTCTTCCTTGGATTTGAGTAGTATTCAAATGCTTTTTTATGGTATTGAATACTAATTTATTTTAAATACTTTTATATTTTATATTTATGTTATTTTATTTAATTAAAAATTAAAATGTCACATTTCACCAATTACACACGAAAAAAAAATTATATATTATAAAACCAGGTAAGCTATATGATTTATTTCATAGATCAAAGTTTAAAATCATGATGTGATTATAAGCATGATTAAGGAACAATGTTTCGGTTGAAAGAATATTTCAGTGCTACTATAACATAAAGAAGAATATCAATAGGTAATTGACAAACATATTAAACAAATTATGTTTTTAAAATGTAATAATAATTATTTGGTCATATAATTATATTAATAATACATTTCAAAAACATAATTTATTTAAAATATTATGTATAATTCTCATTATATACACATATATATTAATAAAATTATGAATAAAATAAACATATATTTTATTTTTAAGTATTTGAAAATTAATTAAAATACTTTTTAAAAGTATTCTTTATATCACTGAATAATGCTGTATTTTAGGTTTATGTGCTTAGTTTTTATCAATGTGGTTTTAAGACTGAAGAAATAAACCATTATATTAGGTACGAAGGTTCATATTGAACTTGTTGAATATTCAATTAATCCCATACACTGAAATTGCAGGATTTCTTTTTACTCTTACTTATGTAAAAATTTTTTTAAAAAGCCCGTTAGTATAGGGTGAAAGGTTGGGAAAAGTTAGACACTGGTGGGGGATACATTGTATCTTAAAGGAATGACAAATCATTTCTGTCGATAAAACAATTTTGAGCGAAGCTTCCGTATATATAACATGAGTATTAATATTAGCATTTGAATGGCTAAAAAAATACGACGTGATATAGTAAATATTTGGTGTAAATTTTAATTTTTTAGCGTTTTAATTTTCCAATTTATAATAAGTTCCAGTCTTGTTGGTAATTATAAATATAAATTATAAATCATCTATATAATCGGTAACCATAACTAGTTTATTTGTTATATTTCAAATTTATAGCAACTTTTCGTGATATTTTCCTTATAAAAAGTGTGTTTCTTCACATTTTTGAAATCTAATTAGAAAACCATAATATTACTTCTATAAAGTATCAACTAGAATAAATTTCCTTCCATTAAAACTTCTATAGCAGAAATCCCTTACTTAAGTAAATTTACTCCTTTTACCAGCAAAAATGTATACATACATAAAAATAATAATAAAAATAATAAATAAAATACATTAATATAAAACTAATACATTAATCCGCAACACATAACAAATAAAACATAGAAGACATAAAGTCCATTTTCTATAAAATTTTATTTTTTTTTTGTTCAATTGTTATGATATTATTAAAAGTTAAAATTATAAAATATACAATTTATAATAAGATTTTTTTTTTTCACTTTTATAGATAATACGATTAAATTGGTTATGTTTATAATATATTCTATTTACTCCAGTGCCTTCTTTAAGATAGAGAAGTACTTTCCTTTGTAGTTTTTATAAAATTTCATCGTTTTTCTTTTTTTTTTTTTTACTAATCTTCAAGTCAAATACTTTCATTAGATGATAAACAAATCATGCGAATCAATGTAGCCGAACTTTCCATATATAAGCATCTTTATAAATCACGTCACGTTTTAATAATATAATAGATATAATGAGACACAGAATAATATAGCAATGTTTTTATTAAAAATACAAATATTATTCAGTACCTATGCTAAGAGGAGTGGCGAGAAATTTTTGATCCGCAGTCACGATTAATGTATACAGGATTATATTATTATTCGAATATGTACCTACCAATACAATACAGGGTGTTCCATGAGAATAGTTTATTTATTTAGGTACTTATATTGATAATTCCTGTAGGTGAATAATTGATTTTAAATTATATTTTCCGAAAAGGGTTGATGAGTCAACCTTTCAGTTCAATAATATTGTATGATTGTTAATATATATTACACTATTAATGAATCATATTGTCGAATTTTCATTGTATTTATCTTAATTTTCAATAAGTTAGTAATTACTGGATTATATTAAATATATTATTATTTTATTTTTTTCGAGTATAAATATAAATATATTCATACTAAGTAATTATTTAAGAATAAAATAATATAAATAATAGTTCAATAAATAAAATTTAAAATCCCTATTTCTTTTAGTAGAAATTAATATGAATAAATCCTATTGATACATTAAATATCTATTATTATTCTAAATATGAATTATAAAATCCACATTTGTAACGTGTTTGAATTATTGTATGCAACATATATGAATAACAAGTATTTAAAATAAAATTAAAATAAATGTCTCAATCGATCCCTATAATACAAAATAATGAAGTCCTCTAGTTTTATCACGCTTTTAGGTCGATTTTTTGTTGATGTCGGCCCCTTTGGTGTAATTATTACATTATCGTAGTGTATTTTTGATATGTATTTTACGTATGATCATTCGAATGTAAAAAACGACTATTATATGATAAGAAAACACAGCGTAAAATATAACATTTTAGTTAGGTAGGTACCTTACATCAAATCTTTAAAACTTAATAACATAACTTATTGTGAACGGTGTAATATTTTTTAGATTCATAATCAGCTTAACTATTATTTATTTTTAAAAAAATCTAAAAATAGGTGTTCGATATACTTTATAAATTTATGGAAAATAATAAAATAACAAATATAGTTATCGTCATTATTATTATTTTTAACTAATTGTTTAGCGAACTTCATTAAAAAATATTTTACGAATGCAATTTATTTATCTTTGCTTTAAAATGCATAATAATATTAATATCCTATCTAGATCTAGTCCGACGACCAAAGGAACTTCCATCATCTGTATCTATATCTAGATTACTTTTTAAAAAAACTTTTATAAGACTGATAACACCACAATTCTCTCTATAGTGTAACTATAGATAAATTATATTAACTATAATAGTTATATTAAACCATAACAATTATTACATTTCTTTATCTTTAAAAAACGTGTTAAAACGTATATTTCGTAAATAAAAAAATTTTAAACGTATATCAACGTAAAAATTATTTTAAAATTTTATTCTGGCCTTTTGAACAAAATTTACTTAACTTGAATATTTATCTTTAAATAAAGTTGGGCATTGTCTTGTTAAAAAAAATTAATTTAAATTTAAAAAGCCGGTCAGTAGGTTGTGGAAGCACTTCGCTCGTCGGGTGTCAGTATTGGTGGATGCACTTCGCTACTGGGCAGGGTACTTTTCGTGGATGTATTGAATTTGAAAGCAATGATAAATCATTGCATTCAATAAAACGATTCTGAGCGTAGCTTCGGTGTAGTATACATAACTCATACCATTTTTTTTTCTAGGGATCCATCGAGGCTGTTATTTTTATTTTATTTTTTACTACAGCGTCAATGGACTGACTTCCCCTACTTATATCCTACTCAACGTTTGAAATACTTCCTTTTTTTTTTTATAGCTATTTTAAGATTTTTGACAAAATGTTATATATTAGTCATATGTCAATATTAAATATAGTTATTTCTCCGTAATTTTAAAAATAATCATCCTATTGTCTTGACATTTTGAGCAAAAATGTATCTGTGTACCTACTATAAAACTACAAAAAGTTTTAAAAATTAATTTTAATTTTGAGCCATTCATAGTTATTTTACTGTATACGATATTGTATTTTCCGGAAAATTACAGTCCGTGATATTACGGTCCGGATATTTATATTCCGTAATATAACGGTCCGGGCTATTTTTTTCCGGACATTTACATGCGTAATTGTGAACAATATTATTATTATAGATCTAATTTTTCTTGAAAGCGATGGTCGTCGTTGCTGATAACAATTGTGCGGACTAGACGCGTGCAAATTCACTTTTTGATGTGATGTGGGTAGGGTATCTTGTCGGCGTCAATTTTTGATTTTGACGCGCGACGTCAAAATGTACATAGGCGGCAGCACGTTACTGATGAAAAAATGAATGCTAACGGCAGAAAACATGTTCACAAAAAACAAACGAAACGACTTCTAAAAGTACTTTTAAAGTTTAAACACCTATTAGCAAATTGATAGAATACAACATTTCAGAGACGATCTCATCGGCTTTTTACCTATCTTTTACTATATATAGCATAATATTGAATGTACAAAATTCCTCTTTTTTTTAGTTTTTAAGTCATTGTAATTTTTTTTATAATTAATATTTTGCAAAATACCGTCTCCAAAATGTTGTTTTCTATTAATTATAATATAAGTGTTATAACTCTAAAATTACTTTAAGAGACACCATTTCGTTTGTTTTTAGTGAACATGTTATAACCACTTAAAATCAACGGTGTGGCGTCCTATCAATCGATGATAAATTGATCGAAATTTCTCGTATTTAAACTATTCAGATAACGGACGACACCGTTAAGTATATCGACAGATAATATATACACGTATTCGGAACGTAAAATATTATGAGGGGGGGGGGGTAAAAATCGCCTGTTACGCTGGTTTATTTTTACCTCAGGCGATTTTTATCCCTCGGGGGTAGAAATTTGGGAGGTAAAAATTACCTGTTACACCGGTCGGTCGCGGACGGACGGTAGACAAAGAAACGTTCAGTCGGCCGTTAAAACATCCGAGAAATGTGAATCCAAATTCCGCGGAGTCGAAAAAGGCTTTCAATGGTCGCTAAAGCCGATTTTGGAAGTTCGGGGCGATAATACGATGATGCGGGAGAACGTCGGGTGATAACGAAAATCAGCGAGTTGGGAATCGCATTTTTTTCCGAATGCTCGGAGAAAATGCGAAAACGCAGAGGAACAAAAGGCGTAAAAATTTTAAAACGACCGGAAAAAAGCTTGAAAACGGTAATGATAAAGGAACACGCATCGAGCGGCGACGAAAACGGGCCGGGGAATTGAATTTCTATAAGTGGTTTTTCCCATGAAAAAAAGGGTAAAAAATTGGCATTTTAAAGTTGGACGCACTGAACATTCATGTGTATCGGTGGTACGAATAAAATATATCATTAAAAAAAAATATATATAATGTGTATAATTAATGTAATAGGTATTAAATTAATTAATATTTATTTATTAATAATCATCAATCATCAATAATATTAATCATATAATATATGATAATAATAATAAAAATCATCAATAATTCATAATCTTTGTAACTTGAAAAAATAAGTTTTTATCGTTAAATAATAGTGAAATACGTAAAAAAAATTCGGAAAAAAATCTGACAAAATTTTACTTGACCCATGTACAAAACCGGCAGTGAAATTTCGGCGGACACCACTCTGTTCACAATACCTACGTTTGCCTAATGGGGATCGAACACGGGACTGTTCGCGTAATAGCGCCTATACCTAACGACCTGCCTAGCTAACCGATATGAATATACCATGTGAGACCGGTTTATTATAGGTTTGTTGTTCCAACACAGAATTTGAGACTAGTTGTAGACTGACCCGTGATTGGAAAATCATCTTCAATGGTATGCCCGCATAAAATTAAGAATTTTTGTTATATTTCTAAGCTTTAAGTGATATAACTGTCTAAATTTTTGTTTTAATATTCCAAAGCAGTGTTCAATCATATATCTGTTTTGACTTAATTCAAATTGTAATTAATTTGCCTCCTTTTTAATCGGCCTCGGTCCTTAAAAAGTGGTCATCAATATTTTTTGTAATGGATACCCACTATCACCTAGCAAAACACAAGAACTACATTTTGCTTGCAAAGAATTGCATAATGGTGAATTTCTGAACACCCTGTTCTCATGAACAGATCCAGGATAGCCGGCAAAAAATCAATGATTTCGCATTTATGGTCACAGACAACTTGCATCTATAAAAAAATAAATATTAATAATAAATTCCAAGTGGATTAGACAATTTTGTAAATACAGACTTGTATCGAATAATATCCTTTTCCATTGATGCATGAACCAGGGTCGTTATCTGGTTTACCGATCTTGATGTGGCAACCATCAATTGCTCCTATGGCTATTGGAAATTTATTCTCTCTGAATGCTACCTTTGAATCTCGCTTTTGTTCATCATTAGGCCATTTAATTATTTGAGGAGACAAGTTGCTTAGAAAGTACGTTATCCATTCAATTATTCTGTGCAGAGAACTTAAAGTAATATTGAAACGGTCTGCGACATCTCTGAAGCTTGCGCTTTGGTGCCCCGCAAACCACATAAAAATAAGGACCTGAAAGCAATTAGGATTTTATTATTAATCAGTTACAATAATAGGGGCGTTGCCTGAACAATTGGCTGATGGCCAAAATGGTATTGAACCAAGAAGAAAAAACCTGGTTAGCCGCAGGTATTTGACCAAATTGGCCATGCTTATTTTTTTTTTAAATAATTACTTTCTTCTGTACAAATCAACAATTGTAGCAGTAACATGTTAGCTTATCGAAAAATGTCCAAAATATGTGTCATCGTCATATTGTGGTACACATTCTTCTAAACAAAAAAAAAGTAAATTTAATCACAAGTAAAACAGATGCTCAGCACGCCCATTAGCATCTACTCACCTAAGAAATTTTCGTTTCTTCTTTTAGGAATACCTATTAGTTTTAATTCATCGTTACATGAAGAACTAGATGCAAGGTAGTCATCAGAATCATCAATATCACTCTTTTTTTTGCAAATCACAATAAATAAAATAAAATAAATTGTACAATACAACACAAAATAAATTACATGAGCATTGGTCAAAAGTCAGAAATGTAATGGTAATAAAATCACAGGGTCAATCAATATTAGGAAAAAACACCTGTGAACAACTCAAAAATGACAAGGATTAATATTGAAAAGACCAAAAATGATATGGAAAAAACATATGACAGGGATTAATGATATGTATTATGGAATAAAGGAATGTATTGGTTTTACAATAATGTATTTAGATTTGTCTGTACATACCAAATTATCTACAAGACTATATTGTATACCACTTAACAATAGTTACTTACCTCAACTAAGTATAGGTACTTGATACTTTAATGAGTTCATGTTTCAACTGCATATTTCAGTTGGGTCACTATCTAGAAATTCGCTAGACTAAACCGGTTTATAATATTGGTGCATTTATAATGGATCAATTAATCAAAAACAGATTAAAATCCGGTTCAAAATGTTTTAAACCGATTTAGTAAGAAATTCGCTATGTATATTGGTTTATCCCCACCTTTTTAGTGTTATCACGTACTATATCAACTTTTTCCGTGATGAAACACATGACAAAATCTATTTTGTTATGGTAAAACCACAGAACAGTCGCAAAATAAAAGTCATTCTGTGGTAAAATAGTGAAAACACATAAAATAACAGATACAATATGATAACATTAAATGTGATAAGGAAATTAATTAGGGAAAGCAAGATTAGGTGGGGATGAATCTGAATCATTATTTTTAAACCATATCAACATGATGGTCGAAAAAAAATTAACCGATTTTCTCAAAACCGGTTTACCTTTAAGGGGAAATTTACACCGGTTTAGTCTAGAGAATTTCTAGTATGACATTACATTGTATTGTTATATACCCTACAAAATCGTACACTTAGATATTTCTTTTTGAAATGATAACCGAGAATATTTAAAATAGTAATTGTGACAAACCGTAGTTAGCCCATATGGATCACCCTATGCCGAGTCGTTATACAGTCTACTGATTTCATACTTAGACATTGTAAAATAAAAACCAAAATAGTAATCGTGAGAAAATTAGCCATATGGACGGGCCCCATGCCGAGATGCGTACTTACATATAACTTCTGTACACGTATCTATATTCAGAAATAAAAATAACAAGTAGTCCAAAAAAACACAGCATCTGGTAACTAATCCTAGTGCCGGCCCGAGTCTAAACGGGGGGAGAGCAGGTGAAATAGAAAATCAAATGAACCACACGTAGTACAAAACATAATACTGGGAACATCTGCAAGTCGGAATAAATAGAGGGTGTGCAACAGTTAGACAGACCAATGACGATACGTAGTCGAATGAGCAAGTAATATATAGGTACAAATGTGCTTACAAAAGAAGACATCCGATAATTAAATAATTCTTAGAAAAAAACGACTACATGTGGGCCAATAAATTCAGTCCTGCCTTAAGACGAAAAATCGTGAAAACGGACCCCAAGTAGAGAGGTCAAAAAGGGTCATCCCTTTATAATTGGGTCCCCGAACACTAAGATTTCAGACGACCTGGGACTAGCGATTGCAACGCATACTCCACGCCGGTGGATTCTCTATTTTTCTGCGTATAACATCCCTCCGGGACTTGAGTCTATTTTTCAAGTATTTAATTTGGACTTGGCCGATTTTTGTAGTATTTTATATTGTGGACTTAAAATAATTTCTATTATTTTGAGTTCTGTTAATCATTTAATAAATATTGTGAACGTGAATAAAAATAATATATTTCATTGACGAAAAATTGGTGTTTGACTTCAACTATTTTAATTAACATCAAATCTACGTTGGTGGTCGAGTACCCTTCTGAGGTTCAAGGGCACGCACGCAACAGTATTGAGTGACATTTTCTTTTGATATAAATCGCTTTGTATGATTTATTTTTAAAAATCGGTATTTTAAATTAAAAAAATATTTTCCTTCCCATATTACAGACTTAGGACTGTCAATATGATTATTATATAAATTGGTATGATTAAAAATATTAAAGGTATTGAAACTTTTTGAACTGGCAATATAATTATTATGATCACTAAAATTGATTTAAAAAATAACAATGTGTTGAACCAATATAAATTATTACACTTGTTAACACAAAAAGTCAAACAAAGAACGATCTCAAAATGTTGTTCTGTGATATTTGACATTGATAGCGAATTATTGATAAACGTCCGGTCCGGGGTCAACGACGCCACGGAATACGATCGCGTCGTCGGCGGAACGCGAAAACGCGCGCGACAGCGGGATAAGACGATTCGGGGATTTCGGCGTGATAAGACGATGGCGAGATGAGGAAAAAGAAAAAAATCGCGATAACGCGACGGTCGACGGAACGACATAGGCAAGCCCGGATTAAGCACTCAGGGGGCCCCAGGAACGTAATCAGTTGTGGCCCCCCATCCTTTTCCCATAAATAAAATTGCCTTATAATATTTTTTTCCTTTAATTATTATAAATAGAACATAATTAAAATAATAATAAACTGAAAACTAACAATAATAAATCTTTTAAATATTATTTTATTAAGCAATAAAAATAAAAAATGTAATATAATAATAAAATATAATGTTTATATAAATAATAATAAATTTAAATATAAAATTAATAAAGAAAATTAATCAAAACACGTAGACTTTTAAAAATGAAAAAAAATATGTAAAATAAATAAATACCTACCCAACTTATTTATTTATTAAAACATATACTTTTAAATGTAGAAGGTATAATTTAGACGAATGTCTTTTTCCTTGATTTATGTTCAGCAAATCCTTTTAGAGTTTCTTTAAAACTAATACTTTGTAAAATATCATTATCAGTAGACAAAATCATTAAAGATGAGAGATTATCTTGTAGTAGTGAAGCTCTATATGATTGTTTTCCACCCGAGCTAGTTTTGAAAATGCTCTTTCAGCGGTACAATTAGATACGGGAATAGTTAAATATATTCTAATAGCTATATAGATATTAGGAAAAATATTAATGATATCACTTTCAGACATCCACTCAAAAATGTTATGTACATCACTCCCATCAAACTCTGGTTTACATTGTTCCCAATATTGCTTGAAATGCAATATTTCACTTTTGATTGACTCATCAATATCAGTTGTAAAAAATCCGGTAATTTTTGGTAGCTTCGAAACATAATTATCGACGTCTGTCTTTTCTTTACGTTTTTCAGCACCACTTGGGTACTTTTTATTTAACGACATAATTATAAATATAAAAATATATAGTATGCAACTTGGTAGTCACAAAGTACAAATTAAGTAAGTTATTATATAGTTTGTATTTTGTACATAAACTTCAAAATTTAATATTTCGGCAAATTAGAAAACACATTACAACTTACAAGTGAATGAAAATGATCAACGGTGTAATACGGGATAGCATGGAGAGTTTATTATTAAGCCTGTGGAGGCTATGGTAGTAGCCATCTCACAAAATCAAAACCACGGTTACCGGTAGGTATATAATATACCGTATATTCTGTGTTTGTAAATGATGTTTTATCATGTTTTATTCTGTGCTATTACCACGGTTTAAGATAATATATTATATTACTATAATCATTATGAATTAGGGTTCATTCTGATTTTATTTTTTCTGCCCTATATGATTGAAAAATGGTGATAAGAAATAAAACAATTTTAGATTCTGAGCGTAGCGAGGGAGCTAGTTGTTTTACAATGATGTTTATTTTTCATTTTATTTTTTTTTCTCTGTTAACAAATTTACTACCAGAAGGAGTGCTCCGATCTATACAAGCTTACATAGTTTCCGGTAGCAAATTTCATCTAGTTGGTACTTTAGAGAGGTCATTTTGCGATTTTCTCAATAGTTTTTTAATGCGTAAGGAAAGACTACCAAGAATTGATGAAAAAACGGTAAATTTACGGTTTC